>JAODUO010001881.1:0-56056 GCA_025642075.2 Ridgeia piscesae | reverse complement strand
GACTGGTGCTAACACATTTTCCCCGTGATGACAAGCCGTCGACTGATGCTAACACATTCTCATATATATATATATATATATATATATATATATATATATATATATATATGGGTGATTGAGTGAATGAGTGAGCTAATGAGTGATTAAGTGAGTGCATGCGTGAGTGAGCTAGTGAATGAGTGAGTGAGTGAGTGAGAGTGAGTGAGTGAGTGAGTGAGTGAGTGAGTGAGGTGAGTGGTGAGTGAGTGAGTGAGGGGAGTGGGGTAGTGGTGAGTGGTGAGTGGTGGTGGTGAGTTAGCAGTGAGTGAGTGAGTGAATGAATATATATATATATATATATTTTATATATATATATATATATTCATATATATATATATTCATATATACTCACTCACTCATTCACTCACTCTCACTCACTCACACAGTCACTAGCTCACTCACGCACGCACTCACTTAATCACTCACTAGCTCACTCATTCACTCACTCACCCACCACTCACTCACTCACTAGCTTACTCACTTACTCACTCACTCACTCCCTCACTCACCACTCACTCATTCACACACTCACGCACTCACTCATTCACTCACTCACACACTCACCCACTCACTAGCTCACTCACTCAATCGCACTCACTAGCTCATCACTCACTCACTCAGTCACTCACTCACTCACTCCCTCAATAGCTCACTCACCAAAGTATTAATGTTCTACAAAAAGTGAAAATGTATATGAATTATTCATGTATAATGTTTCATTTGCAAGAGTATACTGTATATTTCAAAGTCAAATGTTGCTTTATGTAGTATATACCATTACAATACACTATCCATATGTATATGCTGTATTAAAATTCATACCAATGTAACAATTCTTGTCATTGTAGATCCCATATTTTATGTTACATTATCTTATTTTACACATTGCAGATTTCGAAATGCGATGCATGTCAGCGATATGAAGAAATCACAATAGTAGCGCCAATGCTGACGCCTATCTTGATTGTGGCACCTATGCATATGGTTGGCATGGATCTCGTAGGTAGGCCATGTAATGTGAAACGTACAGATGTAACCCTTACTCAATGTAATGTTGACTATTGCCAGTGTACATAGGAGCTAATATTGATATTTATGCTGTAAACATTTCCACTCTTGAATGTTTATGACAAATTAAATAGTCGTAACATGCACACTTGTTGTCCCAAGTTAGCATTTGTGCTTGTGTTGCAAATTATATTATCTATGGCAATTAGATGATTGTGCATGTAAAATGTCATTCTTGTGCGCCTGTTTTATGGCATATTGTTGTGAATAGAATATCACAACTTCTACTACTATTAATTTTATTTATTTTCCTTGATTTCCTTGTTTCATTGAAGGTTCGCCAGTTTAGATTTGATGGCCTTAGAAGAGAGGGACAACAAATGTCCTATCAAGAATACTGATTTAACTTTGAAGCCCCTTTTAATGGAATCTACCTAATGTTATTATACAAACTTATATTTAAGCTACTTTTTAGGCCCACTACCTGAGATCAAGAATGGCTACAAATATGTCATGACACTATTTCACAAAATACGTTGAACTATACTCCCTGAAGCGGAAGACGGGTGAGGAGGTATTGCGAAGCTTGAACAGCTTCATTTGCAGGTATTGCATTCCTTGATTATTAAACTTCAATTCAGCAAATGATAAAGCAGCCTAGCAATGTTAATAAGAAGACATGTATACTTAATTTAAATAACTTATGTGTGTAGCAGTACACAAAATTAATTTCATAATAATTGGTTATAATCCAAAAAATAAAAAAGGATAGCTATATGGCAGATGCCCTATGCTGTTCAATGTATTGACTTGGTTTACACAATAAAAACAGTAATTTCATGCCGGAACTGAAACAATTTGGAAGGGCTGGAAAGCACTGGATCTCAAGCATCAGCACCACTCCACTTCACTATCTCGCGATAGATCATGATGTGGGAAGATGGGGGACATATTTTGAATTTTTTTTGAAATTCCAGCAGGTTGCTGCCCCCTTACCCCTTCTTTCCCATATCTATTACATCGTCACAAAATAGGCCTTGATTTTATTTCTGGAAAAGGTGTTAATTTTAAAGCAAGCTCACCACATATCTTCAGCAGAATGTCTCATATTTGTTGTCTTTTTACAGATATGGTGCCCCGAAGAAATTGTTATCTGACCAAGGTCGTGAATTTGTCAACACCATCAATGCAGATTTGGCCAAAAAATCAATATCGACCGCATGATTACGGCAGCGTACCATCCCCAAACAAATGGACTTGATGAGAGGTAGCAGTTATTAATTATTAGCATTACAGTCACATTATGAATAAAACAATGTTTTTTTCTTCAAAATATTGTTATTGTCGTATAACAAACCAAACTTGTAATAATATAAATAGCAGATACGTTTGTCTAAGCATGTAAAAAATGTCTAATTGTTTTTCACAACTGATATTCCTTTTCAGACTGACCCATAAAAAGGTGTGTAAAAGTAGTGAAAGTTTGTACGTGTTACAGGGTTTTACAAGATAATGTAAACAGTAAAATAATGTAACCCTGTCCATTGTGATGAACCAATTTATGTTGCTTTTCATTGGTGGATCCATATCACCAACTGAATTCAAAGTCTCTTACTTTCCCATACAGATAACATAAGCTGACTATGAATATAGCACAACCACTGGTCAGATAGAGATAACATTGTTATCAAGTTACAACTCCTAGAATTGTGTCCCTTACTATATTATATTCTTTCTTGTGTATAAATTATTACTTCTAACTGACAATTTTTTATATTTAAGCCTTCCATCCAACTATGTTCTAAGCACCATGACTTTCCACGTTCACACAAATGTCACAACTGCCCAACAGCGCCAATCTAAGCAGTACATGAACAGACAGACAAAGGGAGTGACATCATTTCACTTTAAGATTGGGGACATCGTCCTGAAACGAAACATGAGGAACATCGGGAGGAAAGGTGGCAAACTGGAGCCACAATGGAATGGCCAATTCAGGTAACAATTCTAATTATTTGCCTCAATGTAAACTTATTCTCAATAAATTGGACAAATGTTTCACGTGTCATACTTACTTTTTAAAATAAGAACTGAACTAGGTGTGTGAACATTATAGATTGGGACAAGACAGCACTAATTAGAAACAAGATGCATGAGACAACATTGCTGCTGAATCCTAAATTGGCTAACTAATAACATACTTATTCACATTTTAATTGGATTTCTTCAAGCATCACATATATTTACTTGGAGTTTTCTGATAAATGCAATGACAAACATTGATCATTGGAGGTAAACTTAGTCATCGGATTGGATTACTGTGAGATAATAATAGTATTCCTGATAATATGTTCCTTATCATCAGGATCAGAAATATCGGGCCAAACTACCAGGTGACACTGGCAAAAACAGTTGGCGTGATCTTAATGACAAAGGTGGCCTATGACCAGCTGAAACCCTACCATACACCTCACCTTCCTACCCCACTGTCTTCTCCTACTCCACTGTCTTCTCCTACACCACTGTCTTCTCCTACCCCACTGTCTTCTCCTACCCCACTGTCTTCTCCTACCCCATTCTCTTCTCCTACGCCACTGTCTTCTCCTACTCCACTGTCCTCTCCTACCCCACTGTCCTCTCCTACTGCACTGTCCTCTCCTACCCCACTGTCCTCTCCTACCCCACTGTCTTCTCATACCCCACTGTCTTCTCATACCCCACTGTCTCTTCCGTCTAAGGTGACAGCTGGTGGAATCACCATGATGCAGAAACACACACACACACACACACACACACACACACACACACACACACACACACACACACACACACACACACACACACACACACATTATAACTGCAAGAGTTGAACAATCACATGGTGTACTGGTATATAATAAACCATGGTTATAATTATTATCTGAAAACTATTAAATAGAATCAATGCGTGTGCACACAACATGTAATGTTTGCATAAGGAACACCAGCAGGATGTGAACCTGCCACACACAACACTGAATCGATATTACCCTAAACTATCCAAGTGAACAAAACGGTTAGACAAACAACTGACAATGCATTTGCATTACAAACAGTATTCTAAATGCAATCAGTCACAACTGTATTTTATATTATTAGAAAATTGTAATCTATATCATCTGACAGGAATACATAGTTATTAAAAATATAAAAACAAGTATGCACAAATTCACTTTTCTGGATAACACTGCTAATTTTGTTTTGAACTCTTCTTTTGTGGAAACACATCATCGTCACCATGGCTGTCAAACACCCTATTTGAACGATTGTTTCTACCTGAAAAAGTGACAAATTACAAAACCAGTACAGTTGTTTCCCACAAGCATGAGTTCTTAATGGTGGTTATTACAACAGGACATTTTGCATTCCCTAACAATATCCAGCATTTTCTTTAGTTTAGTTGATTATCCTCTGTATGTCTAATGACATCCCAAATATGAATAGGGTATGTGTCGTTTAATACATATTAGGTTTTATGTGGGGTATGTGTGTGTGTGTAAAATAGTTACGACTGACGTAGACTTGTTCAAATTACACTGTTGGTGGCACTGCAGTCAAGTAACAATTCTTATTTACTCTGCTCATTTTTCCTGTTCAAGGTGTCTGTTTGTGCCCATATTCTCCTGGTCTATCCCATATCCTTTTTTTCTTGTTCAGTGTCTCTGTGGCTATGTGAGAAAAATATAATAGTTATTAAAATATAATAAACAAAAGCAAAATAATAAAAATCCGTCAATAATAGATGTATTTTAAAGACTAGCAGTAACCACAAGGCAAAGTTTATCGTGAAACTGAGATAATGTGCTAAAAACAGAATTTGTTAAACAAAAAATCCATGAAATTATGTAATTTATAAAATTTATATAATTTTAAAAGAGGGTATCCGGAAGTGGGAGACACTGGGAACATTCTGCCTATAGTACATTAGTACATAGTACAGTATCTAATGTATCTACTTGGGCTCGGGACTCCGCTTTGGTTGCTCCTTACAACATTCCCCTGGCGAGAAATGTCACGACCTTCAACCCTCACAACTGACCACTGTGCTACGAGAAAGGGAGGGAGTATCTGCCCCTAAGCCCGGCGTTCCATTGCCGGATGTGACCCTCCATATTGCGAGCATCACGTGATACACCCTTTGCCACCAGGCATCGAATACACATCAGTTACAATTATAATAGCAATTTCCTTTCTTTATATACCATATAGTATTTGACTGGCGAGATTGTGGTGTCAACTTGTCTTAACTTAAACTGATATAACTATTTCCATGAAGTTATTTGTATTGTAGAATGGCGTTAAAACATCGCTTATATGTTATATTATATCATATGATACATTAAACATGTTAACATGTGAAACTATAATTATTCATCCATGCACAGTTATGGATAGGTATGTTTTACACCAGGCGACGTGAAACCAAGATGGCGACGATGTGTGTGCCACACATCGTCGCCATTTTGTCCTTCATAAAATGTAACAAGGAATTACTTTAAAATGTTGATACATAATTCGTATAATTCCATATAACTCAAATTTGTAAACAAGAATATATAACATAAAATAATAAACATATAATTAACAGATGTAGACTAAGACAACTTAAATATTATCGACACCAATTAGCATAGTGATCGTCATTTTGTTTTCCACATGCGTGTTGGCTTTAACAGGCAAAAACATCGTTTATATGTTATATTATATCATATGATACATTACACATGTTAACATGTGAACCTATAATTATTCATCCATGCAGATTTATGGATAGGATTTTTTCAAGGTTAATTTACAACAGTCGACGTGAAACCAAGATGGCGCACACATCGTCGCCATTTTGTCCTTCATAAAATGTAACAAGGAATTACTTTAAATGTTGATACATAATTCGCATAATTCCATATAACTCAAATTGGTAAACAAGAATACATAACATAAAATAATAAACATATAACAGATGTAGACTAAGCCAATTTATTTTATTTAAGATATTATCAACACCAATCAGCATAGTGATGACAATTTTATTTTCCACATACTTGTTAGCTTAAACAGGCAAAAGTACATGTCCCAACAATGGTATTGACTTTAGGGACAACAACTAGAAATGATCGAAGCTAGGCAATTTAAAGATCTTACAGATAATACGATATCGGACAGGAAGACAATGCAATGACTTTAGAAGCCGCATATAACGAATAAAACATGGAGACCTAGTCTCAATCCTTGCTAAGCAATTCTGAACACATTGTAATTTTGTGATGCTGTTAAAGGTAAAATTATGGTAGAGGGGATTACAACAGAAACATGCATTGAATCACGAATATGATTATATAACAATAATGGAACGTACGAGCATTAGTTGTCTTTCTACCACAAACCATAAACGTTCATACCTTCGAGTAATTGCATCGTCCAATCTGTGCCCGTCCTCGTTGTGTTTCGGCATCTGTTGATATCCTAGTGTCTGCTGACATCTTAAACTGCACCTTGTATGCAGCTTAGTTGATCGAGACCAACTGTCACACTACATTGAGCGTCAAACGTGCATCGTCTGCTGCACTCGACCCCAATCGAACAAACCAAGAAACAGATGAAGTTGGCCTTGCATTGTTAACGGGGAGAACTACATTTTGACCCCAACGATTCCATGCTATTGGTCGTTGCACCCTTCAGTCATTTGTTGATAGAAATAGCTGTCACGTGCAAGTCACTGATATGGCGAAGTTACATGTTGTCAACCCCTGCGTTCTGGCGTAGCACCAAAACCATTAGGAGGCCGCGAGCTGTGCCAAGAATGTGCAACACCAATTGACGGATTGCATTGTCTGTGTTAAACTGTGATAATGTCAATGAAGCATGGCAGGTATTACACAATTGCTTTGTATGGCATAAATAGCTTCGACGTTCATGTAGATATGCGCAAATAGCCATGACTGAATCCATGTGCGCCTTAAGAGAAATAGAGAATGGGTACAAAAAACGAATGGCGGGCGAAAACGTGGAGGAAGAGAGGTGTAGACGAGCAGAGAAGAGTGGGAAAGAATAAGGAAAACGGGATAGATATAGTGTGACGCAGAGACAGAGGAGGGAGGATCGGAGGAAGAGAGAGAGAGAGAGGAGGAGAGAGAGAGGGAGGGAGGGAGGGAGGGAGGGAGGGAGGGAGGGAGGGGGGAAGGAAGAGATGTAGGAAGGGATGCAGGTAGCAAGAGAGGGAGGGAGGGAGGGAGGTAGGGAGGTAGGAAGGGATGCAGGTAGGAAGAGAGGGTGGGCTAAGGGAGAGAGGGAGGGAGTAATAATTTAATGTTCAAGTTTTAATTAGTTTATATCTTAATGGATGTAGCATTATTGGAAAAGTAAACTATATTTTGTCCCTAACATGCAGCACTGACATAATTGTTTTGGCGTATCATGTTTATTGAAATATTACATATATTGACAGTTGGCCGGGATTTTATCAAATCACAAATTTGGAATAACCCGAATACAACCGAGTCTTTGGGCAAAGTAAACCGGTAGACTTAAGTACTGCCGTTACACACACACACACACGCACGCACGCACGCATGCACAGACATACGGTAGACCTAAGTACTGCACACACACACGCACACACACACACACCACACACACACACACCAAACAACATAATCATATACGCACACACACACACACGCACGCACGCACGCACGCACGCACGCACGCACGCACGCACGCACGCACGCCACACACACACACACACACAACACACACAACCACACACAAACACCCACACAAACACCCACACACACAATTTGTCCTCATGTTTTTCACAAAACAAATATATTTATAAAAAAGTAAATGCAAGTTCTAACATAATGCACTATCCAGTCCTCAGGACTGCTCTTTCACTCAGTGTCCTCTGCCTGGCTACTGTTTACAGTCCCACTTTTTTATTTTGCTGGGAAACATTAATGCAAGCAACTCATTGTACATTATTATATCTATTGCACTCAGGTTGTATCCAGCTAGATAATAGATAGACGGGGTGGGCGGGGGCGTTACCTTCCCTTAGTACTCTGTAACTTGATAATGAATGTTCTTATTCTCATCTACTGTCTTTATACACTGTGATATGACACAACTTTGTACTCAAATGTCTATAATGGTGCAACCTAGTGGTTGTGTATGTTTTAATTTCTATACTTATGATATATACATTCTACTTGTACTAACCGTATGCACAGGTGTATTGGACACGGTAATGTAACGGTTGTATTCCGAGATGAACCATTTAAAATTGTTCTTAAAAAAATGCTGCATGACTAATATTTATCTATTTTATTATACTTGCAAGTGTATAAGTTCTAATCAAACTTATTATTATTATGTCACTTTGTGATTTGACAGTATTCGATAAATTATGTTTAGGAAAATTACCAGTCTACGAATAAGAGCATGTTACTTCAATGGCAATTTGTAAATCTCAGAATACCACATTAAATCTTCTGTATCTTTTGCATTGTTGCTGCAAGTAATTTAATTTTATATAATTTCCACTTATTGTTGACATCACAATTCTATAAAAAAATATATGGCACAGCTTAACATGCAGTTTATATTCTAGAATATTAGATATTTATTAAAAAATCAGTGTATATTCTATGGTATAATGCCATAAAATATGGTCACCATAAACATTCCATCAAGTATTCAAACTAAAATATAATCAGCCAGTATTTCATTTTACACACTGATTAAATAAAACACAAAAATAAATATACCACGTTTTATTTTCACACATCAATGTTCAATTATTTATCATACAGAAAACAAACATCGCTATAAAAACACAAATCAAAGAATAGCAGGATATCCAAAGAATATTGCGTGTTGACTTGCAAATGTTTCACATATTTTTAAGTTCCTCAAAAACCCTTTCTGTATGATTAAACAAAATTCTTATAAAAACATAAGTCCAGCAAGTTGTAGATTAAACACATTAAATCTAGTTACATCAAAACACCAAACTGCTTGTGTCTACTTCAATTGTTGATTAGATGTATGCAAACAATTCTGAATACTAATGTAATGAATGACAGCTTGATCTGAAAAAATATACTGTAGGTACATGTGTAACTTTGGCGGCATGTCATGAGTGGTGTCACTGAAATGTCACTCGGTCTGGCAAAAGACGTGGTTATTTCAATACATCATCAGTTCTCGTACTGGCCACATGAAACAAACTGGCTGTATTTGATATATAAATGTTCAAACTGGCCAGGATAAATTACACCCATTTATGACGTGTTTTTGTGAAATGGATTTAGTCCAATCTATAGTTGTACTTAAACCACTCAAACATATTTTCTAACCATTCATTTACACACATTTTATTAAATAAATGTTCAAGATTAAAAAGCAGGAAATTGTACTGAAGGGTTTGTGCAGACTGTAGGGTAAAGCACATTTTTATTATGCACAGCAGCATGGGAAACTACTAAGAAACTACAGGGTGGAGTGCATATGGTGGGTTTGTATCTGCAGCTGACATAAAAGACAAACGTCATGTGGAATATAGTTGTTCTTGCTTTCTCCTCGGTTGTGCCGATGTTCGTTAGCGTTTACTGTGATGACTTCCACTGGAGTGAACACTGCCTGGTGAACCTGCAACAGGGTCAAGGTCGTTGTTAGAGTGAGGCAGGTGAAAAGTCAAAATTCAATCCCGGTGCAACCTGGTGAATCACACTGACACTATTGGATGCTGGAAAGCCATGTGATGATATGACATGAAACAATTAACAATAGACAGATGTTAAACATGCACACATGAGAATGGCACCAATTGCTACACATAATGCTCACTGTCATACCCAAGACATGTTATTAAACAGGGTTGTGGTGTTTGTATTTTATTGTTGATGTTAGCTCTATGTAGTCGTTTGCATTGGTGCCAACATGGCACATGGAATTGGTGTATCCAGGTTGCTTAGCAAAGTCCATATAGCGATCAACAAAATGGCTGCCTCAACAGACACTTTTCATTTTGATTTGTTTCATAAGATTTTTTTGACAAAAGAAAAGTTGTTAAAATGTAAAATGTATGCAGTCACATTGTCTCTAGGCTATATCATGTTGCATGATGGAATGAACGAAGGCACCATGTGTTTGACATCCTTTTTGATGGCTTGACCGAGGTGTTGCTATGCCAAAGGTCACATGATGGATACAGCAACTGCGCAAGCAATTAAGATTTTGTCCTGGAAGTTTCTACTTTCAACTCTCATTCCTGACTGATGGGCTGCTTGGATTGTATAGGTTGTTGTATAACTGGGTATGTGACGTAATACTAAAAAATATACTATTGAAGGTGTATTTTATTGTAAACTGTATGCATATAATAAAACACTTGCTGATCTTTTCACCCACTGCGTTGGTTCTCCTAGTGTTTTTCAAAGTAGTGGGTTCATGTCATACACACTACATGCATAATTACTATCCGACACTACTGGGGAACATGAATACAGCACACAATCTGTAACACACTTTGTTTTGGAACTGTCAACTTTTGTATATTGAGTAACATATCACACAGTACAACATATTGCTCCATTTAATTACACGTTAGCTTAAATCAATGAAAATTTTTACATTTTAAAAGTTTATTTCTGGTTTCACCCTGCTTAAAATATTTACTCTTTATACTGTAAATGCCCCGACAGCAATCTTTCTTCCATATTTGTGCAAATTTGCATTTCGATAAATAAAGTTGTAGTGTATTCAAATTCTATTTAAATTCTATGTTCAGCCAGATCTAAACATGCCAGTGAACATCTATGCTACTTGAATCATTACATTTAACATCATCAAATACCATTAACGGATCGAGGGATCATCATGGATTTAGGGCGTATCAACAAATAAATAATGTCTAGTACTCCATGGAAATCAACTAACATTTCCAACGATTTTAACACAACACATTCCAGATTTTATATGCTGCCATTATAGAGAAGATGCTAAACATAGTTCGGCAGCAAAAAGTTGGTCCGTGTTGCACGAAATGAACCAGTTTACACTGTTCCTGCGAAACCACAACGAATTCGCAGCATCACTGCAGCCACAGAACCAGTTGCGACCGGTTCGCCCGGGCATCTGTATGTTCCCTGGTGTACATACCAGGTGGTAACTCGATGCCTTGGACGGAGAGACTGAGGGACTTTACAGAGGATCGTGCAGATGATCTGGCCGAGGATCGTGCTGTGCTGGCCACGGAGCTGTGTCTGCTGCTGACACCGCTGCGGACACTTGACGCGTCACTACTCACCGACGAGCCAGAGTACTGTGACAGCGGCGGCGTCATGTTCGCCTGAAACAACGACGATGCGAGAGCGCCTGTAAAATTGGCAGGTGAAAGGTCATGCTGATGTAAAGTAATTTTGTTTCAAGTAAATTCATTTTTATTTACCCGGTTTATTATTATTTTAATCATGATTTATTCATACTTTTGTTCGGTTAACACCGAAAGAACATTTAAAGTACTTTATTTATCATGATAATTGTTTTATTTATAATCCACCAATGTTTGCATGACATTTTTATCTTATTTATTTTTATTATTTATTTTATTTGTTTTATTATGTAAATTTGTTAAATTTTTACTATTTATAATTTATTTATAATAATAATATTTATTTTATATAGTGCATATATCCGTAGCATTACTTCATTAAAACTACAATAATAGTTTAAATAAATATTATTAATCTATTCAGTGCATGCTAAATAGTGCATCAAATGGTGCGCACTACGAGGGGTTGGCTTGAGACTGCAAAAAGGAAACCACTCTCTTGAGACACAATGCCAAAGTACAGGGTGGACGGGTGACAGTTGGGGCAATTAACTGAGGTTTTTACGGTGACTAGAATCAGTTATAATGTGGGTGATGTTGTAGCATTCACGGAACCAACCCCAAACAACACAATGGCCGTGTGGATGACATCGGGGTTTAGAACAGGGGTTATTACCCACCTGCCCAAAGTACATAGTGACTGTCGGGGCGACATCAGGGTAGACCTTCATGACGTCCGCCATCTGTTTCATTGCCTGTTTGTTCATGTCCCGCAGTTGGCGCAGGTCACAGTCTTGCTGGAAGCACACAATGTCAACCAGGCTGCAGGGTAAGGCATAGACCCGGGCAAATTAACTACAGTTGGGAAGCAACTGTCTGACCATGCATTAGTAGCATTTAAAAATAAATCGCAATAACGGTTACAAGTTTAATAGGAAAAACCAAACATGTAAATGAGGCGCCCTGCTTCTGTTGTCTGCTTTGAAACATGCGTGACACTGATGAGCCTGGGACCTGCGGGGGGGGGTGGGGGCGGGGGGGGAGAGATCATGAACAGTGTTTTGAAGTGTGGGACGTCAAAGTTTGAGCAATCCAAATGCCTTCAGTGGGACACCCTACAAACAAGACGAAAGACAAAAAGGTGGTCCCATAAACAGTTAGTACAAACCATCAAACATAATATGGAAGCGGATTTTTCCCAACAACACTGGATGAGTGGAATTCTCTTGCTCCAAACAGTGTATCCAGTAAGTTACTGAATTCTCTTGCTCCAAACAGTGTATCCAGTAAGTCACTGAATTCTCTTGCTCCAAACAGTGTATCCTTAAGTTACTGAATACATCCCAAAATAATCTAATCCAACATTTTAGAAATCAAACAGGCCGCCATGCGCACTGGCGTGATGCATCCACAGTACATTGTACCAGTCGCTTACACTGATACTTCCAAAGCCACAGCCACTGGCTGCCAGATTCAATGTACGTGTGTATGGCCTGACAGCCAAGACGTCCCCACCAGGCTGCCTTGTTTGGACATGAGTGAGAAATACAAACAAATGTGTCATACCTCATCAACTGTTGGGCCTTTCGCCTTCTGAGCAGTGCGAACTTCACGTGCGTACCGAGCATTCTGCAACAGAAGGAAGCTCGATTAACATCCACCCAACGACAACGTCGACTGCCACACTGACACACTCCACGAATGGTAAATAATGTGACCGAGGCTATGATAACAAGCTCACCGGGAAAAATCTATCATAAGACAGAAATCGTTGTTAAATGTAAACGGCTTTGTTCAAAATGCTAAAAGTCACACAGGAAATGTTGTTTAGTCTTTCCAATGACCTCCAGTTGCTTTAACAAATGACTGAAGGCAGTGTAGGTACATTCTATTCTGTACAAGCATGATGACAACGTACTCAACAGTAACGATTACGCATGGTTTTGGCACTGAACTTTGTACGGACAAAGTTCTCACATAAATGTATTAGAGCAATTTCACCTGTCACTATACAATGGAGACATCAATATATTCTATCAGTTTTACTCATTGTGATAGCTAATCATCACTAATGCTGCGGTGACTGACACAACAACACTCGTACCTGTTTGCTGACGCGGTCAAGCTTTGTCTGTTGTGAAGCCAATTCCTTCTCCAGTAGCTTTATCTGACTCTAAGGTAACATAAAACCATTCAGAGTTCATGGTTTTGACATCAGATGGCATTACTATTACTAAAACATACTGATTAAACACAATGAACGAAAGATAGCAAAACAAATATTATAAAATACATTTTAAATTTAAAAAATTATATTAGATGTGTGTTATTCAACAATATTTTCTACTGGATAAAATGTTTCAAATGCTGTCCTCAATAAGAAGACTTTCTGACTGACAATGGTAGTACTACTGCACTATATTCCAGAGAATGGAAAGGGTGGCAACATGCTGATGCCCCACTAGTGTTGACGAATCACATTCCCCACTGGTGTTGATGAATCAAATGCCCCAATGGTGTTGATGAATCAAATGCCCCACTGGTGTTAACGAATCGCATGCCCCACTGGTGTTGACGAATCAAATAGCCCACTGGTGTTAACGAATCACATGCCCCACTGGTGTTGACGAATCAAATGCCCCACTGGTGTTAACGAATCACATGCTCCACTGGGGTTGACGAATCACATACCCCACTGGTGTTGACGAATCAAATGCCCCACTGATGTTGACGAATCACATGCCCCACTGGTGTTGATGAATCACATGCCCCACTGGTGTTGACGAATCACATGCCCCGCTGGTGTTGACGAATGATATGCCCACTGATGTTGACGAATCACATGCCGCACTGGTGTTGATGAATCACATGACCCACTGGTGTTGACGAATCACATGCCCCACTGGTGTTGACGAATGATATGCCCCACTGGTGTTGACGAATCACATGCCCTACTTGTGTTGATGAATCACATGCCCCACTGGAGTTGACGAATCACATGCCACACTGGAGTTGACGAATCACATGCCCCACTGGTGTTGACGAATCACATGCCCCACTGGTGTTGACGAATCACATGCCCCCCTGGTGTTGATGAATCAAATGCCCCACTGATGTTGACGAATCACATGCCCCACTGGTGTTGACGAATGATATGCCCCACTGGTTTTTATGAATCTCATGTCCCACTGGTGTTGACGAATCAAATGCCCCACTGATGTTGACGAATCACATGCCGCACTGGTGTTGATGAATCACATGACCCACTGGTGTTGACGAATCACATGCCCCACTGATGTTGATGAATTACATGCCCCACTGGTGTTGACGAATCACATGCCCTACTTGTGTTGATGAATCACATGCCCCACTGGTGTTGACTAATCATATGCCCCACTGGTGCTGACGAATCACATGCCCCGCTGGTGCTGACCAATCACATGCCCCACTGGTGTTGACTAATCATATGCCCCACTGGTGTTGACTAATCATATGCCCCACTGGTGCTGACCAATCACATGCCCCACTGGTGTTGGTGAATCAAATGCCCCACTGGTGTTGACCAATCACATGCCCCACTGGTGTTGACGAATCACATGCCCCGCTGGTGCTGACCAATCACATGCCAATGACGCCCAGAGTGCATGGTTGTAATCACAAACAAATTAGCACTTATATCAAATTCTACTCAAATGACATTGTTAGAAAAAGACAGGTTGGAGACAAATGGGGAGTGTTAGCACAAGGGAAGTGGTACCTGTTTCTCATCAATCATGTCTACGTAGGTCATTCCATCAGCCACCAGGTTGTCCAGAGTGTTGCTCATTGTCTACAGTGCAAACATACATCGTACAATGCGTAAACATACATCGTACAGACACAGCATAAACACATCATACAGACACAGCGTAAACATACACCATACAGACACAGTGTAGACATACACCGTACAGACACAGTGTAGACATACACCGTACAGACACAGTGTAGACATACACCGTACAGACACAGTGTAGACATACACCATACAGACACAGTGTAGACATACACCATACAGACACAGTGTAGACATACACCATACAGACACAGTGTAGACATACATCATACAGACACAGCGTAGACATACACCATACAGACACAGCATAGACATACACCATACAGACACAGCGTAGACATACACCATACAGACACAGCGTAGACATACACCATACAGACACAGCGTAGACATACATCATACAGACACAGCGTAGACATACACCATACAGACACAGCGTAGACATACACCATAAAGACACAGCATAGACATACATCATACAGACACAGTGTAGACATACACCATACAGACACAGTGTAGACATACACCATACAGACACAGTGTAGACATACATCATACAGACACAGTGTAGACATACACCATACAGACACAGTGTAGACATACACCATACAAACACAGCATAGACATACACCATACAGACACAGTGTAGACATACACCATACAGACACAGTGTAGACATACACCATACAGACACAGTGTAGACATACATCATACAGACACAGTGTAGACATACATCATACAGACACAGTGTAGACATACACCATACAGACACAGCATAGACATACACCATACAGACACTGTGTAGACATACACCATACAGACACAGTGTAGACATACACCATACAGACACAGTGTAGACATACATCATACAGACACAGTGTAGACATACACCATACAGACACAGCATAGACATACACCATACAGACACAGCGTAGACATACACCATACAGACACAGTGTAGACATACACCATACAGACACAGTGTAGACATACACCATACAGACACAGTGTAGACATACACCATAAACACACAGCGTAGACATACACCATACAGACACAGTGTAGACATACACCATAAAGACACAGCGTAGACATACACCATAAACACACAGCGTAGACATACACCATAAACACACAGCGTAGACATACACCGTACAGACACTGTGTAGACATACACCATACAGACACAGTGTAGACATACACCGTACAGACACAGTGTAGACATACACCGTACAGACACAGTGTAGACATACACCGTACAGACACAGTGTAGACATACACCATACAGACACAGCGTAGACATACACCATAAAGACACAGCATAGACATACATCATACAGACACAGTGTAGACATACACCATACAGACACAGTGTAGACATACACCATACAGACACAGTGTAGACATACACCATACAGACACAGTGTAGACATACACCATACAGACACAGTGTAGACATACACCATACAGACACAGTGTAGACATACACCATACAGACACAGTGTAGACATACACCATACAGACACAGTGTAGACATACACCATACAGACACAGTGTAGACATACACCATACAGACACAGTGTAGACATACACCATACAGACACAGCATAAACACATCATACAGACACTGTGTAGACATACACCATACAGACACAGTGTAGACATACACCATACAGACACAGCGTAGACATACACCATAAAGACACAGTGTAGACATACACCATACAGACACAGTGTAGACATACACCATACAGACACAGTGTAGACATACACCATACAGACACAGCAAAGACATACACCGTACAGACACAGTGTAGACATACATTGTACAGACACTGTGTAGACATACACCATACATACACAGCATAAACATACATCATACAAACACAGCATAAACATACATCGTACAGACATAGCATAAACATACATCATACATACACAGCATAAACATACATCATACAAACACAGCATAAACATTATCATACAGACATAGCATAAACATACATCGTACAGACACAACATAAACAAATATCATAGACACAATTTCTAGAAAACATGGAGTAGAAATGTTTTGCATTATACTGTCACTTTAAACAGTGAAATGCAACATTCAACGACTAAAATAAAAAATTCAATTTAAGAATGTCTAGGACTTACTTGAAGCACACTTCTGTGTATTTGCTAAATTTACTCATGTTGACCAAATAATGTCTAGCTGTGCCATACTACTGACATAAACTGCAGGTTTGTTTGTCATAGTCTCTGTCATGAGAGTGACTGCAATCAATCCTATAGTTCGCAATTCGCTGGTGTCACCCACTACACACCAGCTCCAAGCACAAGTGCCAACCTGCAGGTCGTCGTTGAGTTCTCGGATCTGTCGTCGCTTGTACTTGTACTTGTCCATGACGGCTCGCAGTTGTTCCTCCAGCTGCAACCTCTGATCCATCTCATCACCTAGAGACACCGCGGAGAGACCGTACTGACACAAGGAGACATTGTAGAAACCATACAGACAAACAGACACCTTGGAGACACCATAGGGACCTCAGACCTAGAGACACCGCGGAGAGACCGTACTGACACAAGGAGACATTGTAGAAACCATACAGACAAACAGACACCTTGGAGACACCATAGGGACCTCAGACCTAGAGACACCGCGGAGAGACCGTACTGACACAAGGAGACATTGTAGAAACCATACAGACAAACAGACACCTTGGAGACACCATAGGGACCTCAGACCTAGAGACACCGCGGAGACCGTACTGACACAAGGAGACATTGTAGAAACCATACAGACAAACAGACACCTTGGAGACACCATAGGGACCTCAGACCTAGAGACACCGCGGAGAGACCGTACTGACACAAGGAGACATTGTAGAAACCATACAGACAAACAGACACCTTGGAGACACCATAGGGACCTCAGACCTAGAGACACCGCGGAGAGACCGTACTGACACAAGGAGACATTGTAGAAACCATACAGACAAACAGACACCTTGGAGACACCATAGGGACCTCAGACCTAGAGACACCGCGGAGACCGTACTGACACAAGGAGACATTGTAGAAACCATACAGACAAACAGACACCTTGGAGACACCATAGGGACCTCAGACCTAGAGACACCGCGGAGACCGTACTGACACAAGGAGACATTGTAGAAACCATACAGACAAACAGACACCTTGGAGACACCATAGGGACCTCAGACCTAGAGACACCGCGGAGACCGTACTGACACAAGGAGACATTGTAGAAACCATACAGACAAACAGACACCTTGGAGACACCATAGGGACCTCAGACATACAGACACCGCGGAGAGATCGTACTGACACAAGGAGACATTGTAGAAACCATACAGACAAACAGACACCTTGGAGACACCATAGGGACCTCAGACCTAGAGACACCGCGGAGAGACCGTACTGACACAAGGAGACATTGTAGAAACCATACAAACAAACAGACACCTTGGAGACACCATAGGGACCTCAGACCTAGAGACACCGCGGAGAGACCGTACTGACACAAGGAGACATTGTAGAAACCATACAGACAAACAGACACCTTGGAGACACCATAGGGACCTCAGACCTAGAGACACCGCGGAGAGACCGTACTGACACAAGGAGACATTGTAGAAACCATACAGACAAACAGACACCTTGGAGACACCATAGGGACCTCAGACCTAGAGACACCGCGGAGAGACCGTACTGACACAAGGAGACATTGTAGAAACCATACAGACAAACAGACACCTTGGAGACACCATAGGGACCTCAGACCTAGAGACACCGCGGAGAGACCGTACTGACACACGGAGACATTGTAGAAACCATACAGACAAACAGACACCTTGGAGACACCATAGGGACCTCAGACCTAGAGACACCGCGGAGACCGTACTGACACACGGAGACATTGTAGAAACCATACAGACAAACAGACACCTTGGAGACACCATAGGGACCTCAGACCTAGAGACACCGCGGAGACCGTACTGACACACGGAGACATTGTAGAAACCATACAGACAAACAGACACCTTGGAGACACCATAGGGACCTCAGACCTAGAGACACCGCGGAGAGACCGTACTGACACACGGAGACATTGTAGAAACCATACAGACAAACAGACACCTTGGAGACACCATAGGGACCTCAGACCTAGAGACACCGCGGAGAGACCGTACTGACACACGGAGACATTGTAGAAACCATACAGACAAACAGACACCTTGGAGACACCATAGGGACCTCAGACCTAGAGACACCGCGGAGACCGTACTGACACACGGAGACATTGTAGAAACCATACAGACAAACAGACACCTTGGAGACACCATAGGGACCTCAGACCTAGAGACACCGCGGAGACCGTACTGACACACGGAGACATTGTAGAAACCATACAGACAAACAGACACCTTGGAGACACCATAGGGACCTCAGACCTAGAGACACCGCGGAGACCGTACTGACACACGGAGACATTGTAGAAACCATACAGACAAACAGACACCTTGGAGACACCATAGGGACCTCAGACCTAGAGACACCGCGGAGACCGTACTGACACACGGAGACATTGTAGAAACCATACAGACAAACAGACACCTTGGAGACACCATAGGGACCTCAGACCTAGAGACACCGCGGAGAGACCGTACTGACACACGGAGACATTGTAGAAACCATACAGACAAACAGACACCTTGGAGACACCATAGGGACCTCAGACCTAGAGACACCGCGGAGAGACCGTACTGACACACGGAGACATTGTAGAAACCATACAGACAAACAGACACCTTGGAGACACCATAGGGACCTCAGACCTAGAGACACCGCGGAGACCGTACTGACACACGGAGACATTGTAGAAACCATACAGACAAACAGACACCTTGGAGACACCATAGGGACCTCAGACCTAGAGACACCGCGGAGAGACCGTACTGACACACGGAGACATTGTAGAAACCATACAGACAAACAGACACCTTGGAGACACCATAGGGACCTCAGACCTAGAGACACCGCGGAGAGACCGTACTGACACACGGAGACATTGTAGAAACCATACAGACAAACAGACACCTTGGAGACACCATAGGGACCTCAGACCTAGAGACACCGCGGAGACCGTACTGACACACGGAGACATTGTAGAAACCATACAGACAAACAGACACCTTGGAGACACCATAGGGACCTCAGACCTAGAGACACCGCGGAGAGACCGTACTGACACAAGGAGACATTGTAGAAACCATACAGACAAACAGACACCTTGGAGACACCATAGGGACCTCAGACCTAGAGACACCGCGGAGAGACCGTACTGACACAAGGAGACATTGTAGAAACCATACAGACAAACAGACACCTTGGAGACACCATAGGGACCTCAGACCTAGAGACACCGCGGAGAGACCGTACTGACACAAGGAGACATTGTAGAAACCATACAGACAAACAGACACCTTGGAGACACCATAGGGACCTCAGACATACAGACACCTTGGAGAGATCGAAGAGACACACATATATGTTGTAGAGACCATACATCCTGGACAGACCTTACAGACACATAGAGACTTTAGAGTGCCATTCAGACATGCAAACAGAGACCATGGCAAGATTGTACAGACAGATGGAAACATTGTAGAGACCACATGAACACGTGTACACCTTGGACAGACTTCACAAAGATACATACAAATAGACAGACCACACAAACACATAGACACATAGGACAGACCTCAACACACATACATTTCAGAGAAGCCTCACAAAAACCGAGCTACTCATGGAGATCGCAGTGCCATAAACATGCAAACATCACAAGACCTTACAGACACTGTTGGTAAGATTGACACAGAGAGTCTTAATGCACCATGGTTGTTGTAAAACCTTCAGAAGATCTCAAAAATCTGAGACACCTTTACATAGATTGCACAGAAACAACTCAAGTATACCAGTAAAATAAATTATGACATGCAAACAAATTGGGTATGGGTAAGAAACATTAAAAAATAGCAAGAAAGATACTCTGCAAAAGTACACTTACTGATAAATAAAATAATAATAACCCAAATTATACTGCATCTGGGAAATCAACCTCGAAGGCTCATAAAAAGAAAAGGGTTACCTACTTAGTAAATAGTCAAATAGGTCAAATTTGATATGCAATCTCGAGGTTGTCTATGGAGTTATACTAATGGAGCGAGCCAAGGTTTACTAACAACAGAAGGAACTACAGAAATAAACGTATCAGGAACAATCCTTTATCAGTGAATTGGCTAGCTTTTTTCTGTGGGACAAGAACGTTTTGCCAAATGCTACTTCTTAACACAATGTTCATATCGGTTGGTATATTGACATTGAACGAAGCAGAACATTGACATGACTAACAATAAATGGATAATCGTAGTTAATGATAATACTTGGTAACATGGTACAAAATACTTTTAACTGACCGGCACCGAGCTGTTGTGGTCACATGATTACCATGTGACTTGTAAAACAGGATTAACCACATGCCCCCCAGATGGAAAACAACTGTAAAAAACACAGTTCCAAGTGAATGTCTGCAGAGCTAACAGCCATGCATTGGAATCAGTACAGGTTTAGTAAGCACACGGGAAACTATAACGTAATTCATGCGATTAAATAGGTGGGAATCATGCAAAGTTAAAAGTTACAAATAAACAGTGCAATAAGATGTACGGGTCAAAGGTGAGAGGGATTCATGAAGATAACGAGCTCAAATGCTTATATTTCACAGAATTGTTGACAAAGTTCAACATCATCGTCTCATCAGCTTGAATGAAAGGAGTGATATGTTTCTATGACAACAGGTGCGGCAGCAGTGATGGAGAAGAAAGTCGGAATGATTTCAAAAATTGGTTCCTGTACTTACCGTCAGCTGTGAATGGATAAACATAAAAATAACGACATACTAGAAATCTGACACAGTGAGTTCTTTCTGGGAGGTTTCTGTGTGTTATATAAATATCAGCAGGAACTTTGTAGTTCACCCGACTTACGGTTTGGTGTGTGTGGGAATCGCTCAACTTCAAACGTATTAAATGGTACGGACAAATGTTTTTATAATTTCTAGCAACTACAAGGAATAATAGCAACTGAAATAGTGTTAAATGTTTTTCTTCTTCACAGATAGCAGAACCAATAACAAATCTATTTCAGTACCAAAACCAATTCATCAATAAGTTTAATAAATAATACACACAAGATATCTTCAATGTTATTTTAATATTACGAAACAAAAAACGAATTTGGCAGGATGGTGCCTAAGAAATTATTTACAAATATCTCTTGTGTCGTACGAACTCTATTACTGATATATCTATACAGGGGCCACAACACATGACCCAATTAAACATTAATGAAGTCTTCACAACTCTGACTTAAAAACACAATCTGTTATCGTAATAATCATAATAAATTATTACAATCTAAAAATTTTAAATAAATTATTACAATCTAAAAATGTGTGTCCAATAACATTGTTTGAAACAAATGTATGAGACTTAAAAAAAAAAGAGCCATAAAGAGCTGCCCCCTGCTGGGGTGTTGTCAACTTACTGTTGTCGCTGACGTTGTTGAAACTCTTGCGGTATGTCTCGTTGCGACTGTTCATCAGACGGAGCGTGTTCTCCAATGCACGGATCTCCTTCTCCGCCTTCCGGATCTTCGCGTCCAGTTCATCTCCCTCCCTCTGCAGCTCCTCCTTCTCCTGGGCTGCCTAGCAACAGTCGCCACGGCAACGCCACCTCATCAGTAGGGGGTTCTTTAAGGGGCAATCTCATAAATGTTTTGTATTGGTTCAACTTACAATCCACCAATACACTTACCAATACACATGGTGATACACCCATCAATACATCAACTGAAACACCCACTATTACAACCAACAATACACTCACCAATACACCCACTAATACACTCATTTAGTAAACCTTTGCAGGCCAAAACTTCAACACGGCGGGCACATGATGAAACGTCTTAAATGTGTTTGGCCGCCATTTTTGATAGCTTGACGGACATTTTGCTTTGCAAAAGGTTATGTGACGGATTGGTCAGTTTCCAAGCTGACCATAAGAGTAGTGTCTCGACTGACCATCTGTGTCCACAAAAGTTACCGGCCACACTTGGTTACTCCCCTTTGCTTTACAAAATACAATTCCACTATCAGTTTCTTGTTTATGGTTCAGCATAATTCGTAGTGAGTCTATGGCCTAAACAGTGCAGTTCATTGAGTGTTAAATGTTGCTTGGAGACTTCAGTGTGTTTATTAATATAACTTTATATTTGGTAAAAATTGTGTTTGCTTCATGCTTCAGTGATTGTGTGACGGTTGTGTTTCCAGGGAAACCGTGACTTCACTATCGCGCCGAGGACCTATTGCACATAGCCTGTCTCCAAGAAAACTGACCTTGATGACGTAGTAGGCCTGGGATCGTTCCTCCTCTCCCTCCGGTGGAGCCATCGACATGATCTGAATCTCGTACCTGAAACCAAAAAAGATTTATACAATAAATGACAAAAAAGGTGATTATGGAATGTATAGTATAATATATGAAGTGTAATTTATTTTATGATAAAATAAAATAATGCTTTATTGTTTAAAATGTACAGTTGAGAAATGTGTCTCGGGTAAGAATAGACATCACTGCAATATGTACACACAACCAACAAAACCATTTGATAAAACCAACAGATAAATAATACATAATACATGCATACATGTTACTCATTCTTTTAAAAAGTCAGTTGTTCAATGGATGGTAGAAACTGATATAGTAACAGGATAACTTTGGGGACAGTTAAATTAAATTAAACTGAATTCACTTTATTGTCCTAAGATGGCTATTCAGCGACTTTTAGCATGGTTTGACAATATCTAATTCAGGGTGCTGATGTGAATTCACTTCTTTCTAAGTTTATTAACTTACTTGAATTATTAGCCTCTAATTGTCCGATGGGCAATACATTAAAGACACAAAGTTAGGTATTTAGAGGTGTTTATCTGTCAGGAGAATGGGGAAACAGTGGCTAAACTGAGCGACAAGCCACTCTTTCAAACTATTGAAGTTATTTAAACAATTGAAGTATCATTCTAAAGCTTAAGTTCTGTGGAATCAGAAATGGTGCAAAACTCAAGTTCACAATATTCTCAAATATGTCAATTTTCCAAGTAGGTTTAGATCAGATTTTAACCACAATTTTTTTTAAAGCAAACAGAAACACCGAGGACACTATGGAGGCCAAGCCTCAATGCAAAGGACGCGCGGGAAAGACAAGAACAACGGCGACCTTTTGCGCAGTTTGTCGATCATCGAGATTCGCTCGTGCAACTCTGCGCTGATCTGCGAGCGTTCCTCGTTCGCTGACTTCATCTGCGCGTGCAACATGTCCTTGTGCACTTCGATCTCTCGATGGCGCTCTTGCATCGCAGTGGTCAGTTGGAGCTTGTGTTGCTCCAGTGTGAGGACCTCGTCGGCCTTGCTGTAGAGCAGACGGCGCAGACGCCGCGTCTCCAGCTTCAATACGTTCTTGTCCACCATCAGCCCCTACAGCACAGACAGACGTCAACTCTGGTCACAGGTCAAATGCATTAAAATGTGGGTCATGGATCGCTGTCAATGTGGGTCACAGGTCGCCGTCAATGCAGGTCACCATCAATGCAGGTTATAGGTCGCTGTCAATGTAGGTCAAAGGTCGCTACCCTACGCAGGATACAGGTCACTGTCATGGCAGGTCATAGGCATTATCATGTATATCATTTGATGGTGGTTCCGCTGATATTCTAAACTAATCTATACATAATATTACAATAATAAATCACGGATAAGACTAAACTTCTCGAGTTAAGATTGGCTTTGCAGGTCGCAGTCTCGGCCACGAAAACAGGTAGACACTTAATGGTGCATGTATGCTTCATGGAATGGATTTGAGATGTGTTCGAATCACCTGTTTATTCGATCTGGTCTTGATGAGTTCTCGCTGTGAGTTCTCATTGTGTAGTTCGATCTCCTCCACCTTGTTCACCAGTGACGCCTTCTCGGTCCTTCCGTTATCTGCCACCAGGCGGATGCGGCGAATGTCTTCCTATGTAACGAAATAAGAATGATCGATAGTTATTGCTAAAAACAGCAGTGGATGTATTGATAAATATGCATGTTTTGAGCATTGTGAGTTCAAATTAAACAAGAAATTGTTATATATTTAAAATTTAAATAATCATAGCTCAACAAACTGTTGATGTGATCTGAAGAAATTTAAGTGAAAAAAATGAAAAATGACCATATTGCCATTCATTTCGTGAAAATACATTTAATATATCAAACATTAGCAATATGAATATTTCAACCATGAAATGGTCGGATTGCAGAACTAAAACATTTACAATGTAACCATGCTCTGTTGGTAACATTGGGAGCTAAACCAAAAAACCCTCCAATGTTCAACATCTTCCCACAGTCAAATGATCCAGTCTACTTCCTGCTAATAATACCAATCTAAGACTATCCCACATAACGCAACAGACTTCTTCAGATATCTACTAACTAAATAACATACAATGAGCCACTTATACAGTGCATTAATTAACTAACTAAAACCACAAAATATACATAATTAAAATAGCACAAAATAAAAAACAAATTGATGCATAAATCTGCTGCGTACCTGCAACCTCTTCAGCTGTAGTGTCAGGACGTCGTGCACGGCGATCTTCATCTCGAGGTCGTCGTTGAGCTGTTTGATCTTCGCCTCCATCGCCTGCTTCTCCTCGTTCGACTGTTCGCCCTGCATGCGGTTGATGCGTCGCTCCAACTGCTGGATCTGATAGTCTTCGTTGTAGATGATCTCCTGCTGCTTCAGGGAGTCGTTGTCCAGCACGTTGATCTTGCTGTTCAGGTTACGGATGGCTGCCCGACTGCCCTGGTACGGAGACAGAGGTGTGGTTATGTTGGTTTCGGTTTACGTTACGTTGATTGCGTTGTTACGCTTATGGCAGGAGCCTGATGCGAGTGTAAACGAAGAAGTTATTATAAACAATCTGTCTAACTGGCTGTTGATGTAAATTGAGGAAATTTCCCTGTTACAGAAACAATAAAACAACAACGACATCTTTCTCCCCAGCCTCCGTACCTGTTACAGAAACAATAAAACAACAACGACATCTTTCTCCCCAGCCTCCGTACCTGTTACAGAAACAAAAAACAACAACCGCATCTTTCTCCCCAGCCTCTGTACCTGTCACAGAAACAATAAAACAACAACCGCATCTTTCTCCCCAGCCTCCGTACCAATTACAGAAACAATAAAACAACAACCACATCTTTCTCCCCAGCCCCCGTACCCATTACAGAAACAACAAAACAACAACCACATCTTTCTCCCCAGCCTCCGTACCAATTACAGAAACAATAAAACAACAACCACATCTTTCTCCCCAGCCTCCGTACCTGTATCTCGGCAATGCAGTTCTTCTCCTCCGTCCTGACGTTGTGCAGCTCCTGCGTCTTCTTGAACTGGATGTCCCTTAGCCGCCTCATCTCCTCGGCGAGGGCGCCTTGAGCCGCCTCCTCCGCTGCCATCATCTCGTCCATGCGGGCCGCATTCTCCTCCGCACTCAGAGTCGTCTCCTCCACAAGCTTCAGCTTCTCCACCAAACCCTCATGCTGCTCCCTCGCTCGGTCCAGACTGGTGGCACAAGGGGGGGTGTAGGGTGTGTGTGTGTGTGTGTGTGTGTGTGTGTGTGTGTGTGTGTGTGTGTGTGTGTCTGTGTGCGTGCGTGTCTGTGTCTGTGTGTGTCTGTGTGTGTCTGTGTGTGTCTGTGTGTGTGTATGTGGATCTATGTGTGTGTGTATGTGTGTGCATATGTTTGTATATATGGATGTATGTGCGTGTGTATGTGTGTGTGTGTATGTGTGTATATGTGGATGTATGTGTAAACAGCTTGTAACATTATATACATGGGATGTCATTCATCCAAGGTCTGTCAATTTAGGATGTTTTATATAACATGCATTTGAACATCTGCCGCCGACATCTCAATAAACACCTTGTACGGTCATTGTGTATCTGTTAGCTTGATGTGCAAGGCTGGATTTCTCTGTTTTTCTCGTTAATATAACCTTTAATCGAATTAACATACATCAGCTTAAAGTATTCTTCCTAGACATTTTGGGCGCCAACTGTTCAGGGGTTCATTAATGAGCAACTCCATGAAAGATCCAGTTTTTTGAAAATCACCCCAGTATTGCATATCCTACTAACAACCAAATTATAATGGTCTGAAATGATGTATGTCGTCGTCCTCAACCGAGACCATGTCAACACTCACGCAGCCATTTTGTCTGCAACGTCCTTCTTGATCTGAGTAATCGTAGAGCGAGTTGTCTCAAGGTCAAGGGCAGTGCGATCCACCGTTCGTTTCAACGCGTCCATCTACAGTTCAGATGCACTCATTAGAAAATGCAGGTTACCACCGGCAGTCAAGTTCGGAATAATTATACTAAAAAACTACCTTCATCACATTACTTCTGATATTTTTAATATTCCATCACATTTGACTAAATATCTAAATTTTACACATATGTATTATTTTTACTGTATGCATCAATACTTACTTACTGATATATGCATGTAGTATGTGGTACACAGGTAAACAGAATAATAATTAGCACCACTTTTTATACAGCCAATTTTATTTTATATTTATAACAGTTTTAATATGACCAACTTAATGTGTCCTATATTTTTATCTCAACATTGTTTTTATAACACATATTGAGCAGCTCGATTTTTATTGGTCAGCGCTTTCAGCACAACCAGCCAGACTAGAGAAACGTTACTCGGACTAACTTCGCTCTGGAACTGGTCGCGTTCCGTCTCGAGGGCCTGGTGGTCCGAGCGTAGTTTTGCGGCGGTGCGCTCGGAGAAAGAGATCTTCCTCTCCTGCTCCTTGTTGTTCTCGATCTCGTTCTCGTAGAACTGCTTCTTCTCGCGGATCGTCTCCTCGTGTTTCCGCACCACATCCTTCACCGTCACCAGTTTCTAGGCAAGCACAAATACAAACAAGTTAAAGATCATTGGAGCGATTATTCAAAACCAAAACTGACAATGGTCAACCAAATGCACAATCACGTAAAATTATTTGTTTTATAAAATGATGTTTGTATATAAAAACAATCTGTGTAGGTGGTAGTTGCTAATGTTGTGAAGTAATTAGCATGAACATATTGCCATAAGGCTCATGTGATAGCCTCATGTGATAGCCTCATGTGATAGCCTCAATTACCCGGGCTCCATGAGGTGGCAGCACTTTTTAACCTCCGAATGAATATTTCCAGATTTATGGCGCTATAAAAGTGTTCTTATTATATTATTATTATTATTTAACGCCTCAAAGCCACCTGGTACATTTATGCTCTGGCGATATTGCCACCAGGGCGGCCTTACCCCAAAATAGGGTAGAGATGCTGACTGGATCTCAGGCCAAATTTGAAATAACAAATTAAATAAGGATACCCATTCATTCAGTAATTATAAATATTATTTAAAATTAAACTTACATTCACACAAAATAAACAGACATATACGTTTGCAGTTGTTTATGAAGCAGGAATTATGGCAGGATTAGACTCAGTTACCCAGGCTCCATGAGGTGGCAGCACTTTGCATGGATAACATTCTAAAGCCGGCTAAGTGACCTGGCTATCTGTTCAGCGAAGTTACGCAGCCGAGCAAGAGTTGTCTAAGTGAGATAATTCAGGTGGGTGTCTGAGCCAGATTCATGTTTTCTGAGACAGTCATGTGGGTGTCTGAGACAGATTCATGTGGGTGTCCGAGAAGTTGGGGTTTAGACAG
The DNA here is from genome assembly GCA_025642075.2 of Ridgeia piscesae. Lineage (NCBI taxonomy): Eukaryota > Metazoa > Annelida > Polychaeta > Sabellida > Siboglinidae > Ridgeia > Ridgeia piscesae. The sequence goes on along the minus strand of JAODUO010001881.1, from coordinate 26,873 downwards.
ATTCATGTGGGTGTCTGAGACAGATTCATGTGGGTGTCTGAGACAGATTCATGTGGGTGTCTGAGACAGATTCATGTGGGTGTCTGAGACAGTTCCATGTGGGTGTCTGAGACAGATTCATGTGGGTGTCTGAGACAGATTCATGTGGGTGTCTGAGACAGATTCATGTGGGTGTCTGAGACAGATTCATGTGGGTGTCTGAGACAGATTCATGTGGGTGTCTGAGACAGATTCATGTGGGTGTCTGAGACAGATTCATGTGGGTGTCTGAGACATATTCATGTGGGTGTCTGAGACAGTTCCATGTGGGTGTCTGAGACAGATTCATGTGGGCGTCTGAGACAGATTCGTGTGGGTGTCTGAGACAGTTCCCATGTGGGTGTCTGAGACAGATTCATGTGGGTGTCTGAGACAGTTCCATGTGGGTGTCTGAGACAGATTCATGTGGGTGTCTGAGACAGATTCATGTGGGTGTCTGAGACAGATTCATGTGGGTGTCTGAGACAGATTCATGTGGGTGTCTGAGACAGATTCATGTGGGTGTCTGAGACAGTCACTTTAATCAGTAAAACTGCAGAATACACAATACATTTGAGCACGATGACAGACCCAACTGTGGATACTTAAAGAAACACGTTGGTTTCACTATTATAAATTACAACAATGCCACCTCTGATTAATTGTAGTTTCTCTAGTTCAGGTACAATACAACAATGATTTGGCTACATGTATTCATGTGCTATTTTTTAATATATTTATTTCATAACTTGTTTTAACTACCGTTGTCAACACTACTGAACAGAGTTTGTACTTTGGATTTTAGTGTCTAAATAAAATGTATTATTATTATAAGTATTATCAATTGTTAAAGTAAACTGGCCCATTGATGATGAAACACGTTCCTGCTCGTGAACGTCGTCACACTGGAGGTCTTATGGATAACACAGTTCTCTTCTGATGTTTTCTTAGGCTTAGTTACATACAATCATCATACAACGCACGGGCTGCCTGGCATTGTACACTGTATACTGTACTTGCATCAATTATAAACACCTCTGAGCATCTCATCTGAATGACTTAATCTTGCCGTGTTTATGACACTGTACCTTTGCATTACAAGGTGTAGATTTCAACCTGTCCAGTTCACACTAACTGTGGTACAGTCATTAAGAATAGATGGAAGTTCGGTGGTCACAACAACTTTGAGATTTGACCGACAAAGGTCATAGGTGAAGGTTACCTTGGTCAAGAAGTCCATCTCGTTATCCCTGTGTCGCATCTGTTCGATGGTGTGCTCCCACTGATTGATCAGGTTCTCCCTCTCCACGTGGCACTTACGGAACTCTTCCGCTGTCTTGTCCAGTTCAATCTGAAATCACCGTTAAGAAACACTAAGATCATCTGTTTCCAAACAACTTTATGTTCGTAAAAGTGTGCTCAATATATGCAAATGTGCTTTCTCTGTAGCTGCGCCAACAACCTGTCTGTCCCTGTTTATTTGTTGCATCCCTGAGCTTGAATTTTCAAGGATATAGGCATTATACTATAGAAGTGTTATAAGTACTGCTGCTGCTGAAACTACTACTACTACTACTACTACTACTACTACTACTACTACTAGTACTACTACTACTACTACTACTACTACTACTAGTATTACTACTACTACTACTAGTATTACTACTACTACTACTACTACTACTACTACTACTACTACTACTACTCTACTACTACTACTACTACTATCTACTACTATTACTACTACTACTACTACTACTACTACTACTACTACTACTACTACTACTACTACTACTACTACTACTACTACTACTACTACTACTACTACTACTAAGAGAACTATAGTTCAATCATTTTCTATTTCAACGCTTAGAAATTTAATACTGCTGTAATGCGCCTCTGATTGCGGCTAGAACTGCCAGATGAATAGCACAGATAGATGCTCTAACCAATTTGTTACCAAACTTCCATGGGATTCTGGATTACTTACGTGATGTTTCTTTTAAACAAAATCCACAATAAACATTCTGTTTAGCATTAGATTACTATTTCAATCAAGTGTTGCCTTGTGATCAGTCATGCTATGAAGAACTACTATGTACACGAAACAAAATGTTCCTGTTTTTACATAAATTTATACGTGTTTGATAAATTTAAACAATCTTAAAGAGCTCTTTGTCTTAGCAAAATGGTCTCCTGACCCCAGAGTGTACAGGTGACACTAAGAACTAGTATTCACTAAACAATGATGCTACCTGCGCAGTGTGAGTCTCCATGGTCTCGTGGTCCAGCATTCTACGGCGCGCCTGTGCATTGTCCGTCAAGTGGGCGATTTTCAAAGACAACTCCTGCAATTCAACGAAAAGGGGGTGTATGCTAATTAGGGCATGCATGCTTAACAGAACGAATATGGTATATCGTAATGACACATTACTGGAGGTTTAGTTTAGTTATAGCCATGACCTTTATGTTTGATGTAAAATATCATATTACTTATAGTCAATGTATCGTAAGTGTTTCAATAAATGTTACAATAACTACGGTTTTAAAGGCAGAAACAATGCTGTCATGCACACCAATAACTGAACACACAATTGTGGTACATCTTCCTAAGTATTTGCCATGCTACAGAGGGAGATATGTCTTCCCAACCCAACCCAACTTGATGCCCTCGTTCACTGTTTAATTGCACTCATTCATTGAGCTCGATCATTTTCAGCAGCGCCAGTGTATACGATATATGCACAGTAATTTCCTGCCCTCTGGTGTTCTTTTTTATTATTTATAAACACAACTTAAAGAAGAAAAAACACAATTTAGAGATGTTTTACGTCTAAATAAAAAATCTTACTAAAGTGGACCTAGCCTCAACTACCCAGGCTCCGTGAGGGGGCAGCACTCTTTAGCCCCTCAAATATTCATAAACATTAACAGAAATATAAATTCCCAGTTCCTTATGATGCAGGAATTATAGCAAAATTAGCCAGGCTCCGTGACGTAGAAGCACTTCACACAACAGACGGTCTTCTCAGTGAAGTTACGCAGACAAGTGACAGTCGGTTAAGTGAGATGACTGCGGACCCCACATCTACGCTGACCTACCTTGACCTTGCTCTCATCCTCACGTGCATATTTCTGCAGGGTCATCGTGTCCTCGTCCTTGCGAGCAGACTCCTCGAGCCACGCCTCCAGCGCCTGCTGGTCCCAGTTCATCTGCGCCTTCATCTGCTCCAGCTGCTGCATCTGACGGAAGATGTTGTTCTGCAAAAACAACAAAGTGGACATGTTATAATCAGAAGAAGAACATTTATAAAGCGCCGTAAATTTAGAAGTATCCATTTGACTATGTATACATGTTTGTTAAGGTAAATAAAATACATAAAATACGTATAAAAAGGTAATAGCAATAAATAATAACATAAATACGTTAGCTGAAACTAATTATTAAAATAAACGGTATATTGACAATCAAATAATGAGTATGACATTTTGTAAAGTTAGTGTAAAACATGTACAAGATAATAAATAGGTAAACAAAAATATATACAAATTAAATATAAACTGACAGGTATCTACACTTCATACACAGCCCGGAATAGGTGGGTTTTCATTAGTCTTTTAAAAGTCACGAGGCAACAGGTTTTCTTCATCTCAGCAGGGAGAGAGTTCCACAGTCGTGGACCTGCTACTGAGAAAATTGCAACTGAGAATTTTGTTCATCCCTTGTGCTACATTTGATGTACAATAATGATAGTCACTGGGACGCTTTTCCCTGTTGCACAAGTACATGAGGTTTTGTCGAGGTTTTAAGGGTCTTTAGCGTGGTAAATAAAGTAGGTGGCTGTGGAGGAGACAGAGGCAGAGTGACCCCCACTGATACCGTGCCAACTGTAAATATTGTGTAGTGATATAGTTAGTACTGGTAACTGGAAATATGTTTACGATTTATAGGTCTTGCTTAGCAATACCATTGGGAGCAGCATGCTTGCTGTGTATATGTATTGATGTATCTATTGTATATATATATATATATTGTCAATAGGGAACATACAAAACTAATAATCCAGGTGGTGCTGTTATGTTGTTACGTCTTCAACTGGCAGCATCCCATTACGTGGTTACACCGCATTCATTCATTATACCCAGCATTTGTTAACACACATTGTAGATATTCCTTATAGTTATAACAGTCGCAGACTAAAAGACCTCAAAGATGAACTGAATTTGTTTTTATTAAATTAAAATTAAAGCTGAAATGCAACGCGTTCTTTATGCATGCGTGTATGCATGCATGCACACAGTACTTTTACTTACATCAAAGTGGTTTATATGAAGTAACAATACTATTTACTCTGTTACTTTTGTTTATTGCATAAATTTCTGTTACAATATTTCCATGTCTAGTCACCAGGGGGCTCCCATTGCCTCGTCAAAATATATTAATAGCATGCAAGCACAGTGAGTCATTGGCCAGGTCACAATCATATTTGCATACTATGTAGCTATTTTATTGTATTGATTGTTACTGGGTTATGATTCATGTAGAGTAATGTATCTATATTTTAGTCTCACATATTTTGTGCCTGCTGTAATGTTGAAAGTAATACGTTGAATCTACTTTATTTCAAGTACTTTTGAAACTTACTTGTACTTTTTATTCAAGTAAGTATTTTTCAATGTATATTTATTTTACTAAGTAATTTGGTGGTTACTTGTACCTTTACTCAAGTACAAAATAAAACTAGTTTAGTCAACACACTCTCTCCCCATACACACACGCAAGCACGCACACAAACACTGCAGTTGCATCATTTTTGTCATATGATTCATTGAATTTTTTTAATAACAATTATAATTATTTTTTAAACAGAAATTTCTTCAAAGCAGACCAGATTACTGAATTGGTGCATCTACGATACAAGTTCCTTTTTGGACTTCTTCTTTTATCACCTTTCTGGTGGTTTCACTGTTTTCTTCTTCACATTAGCTTATCATGATAAAATTAACCAATCAATTAATACGAATAATATGAGTCGTGTGTAAATTGCACTATTTATTTTACATATTCTTCTTGTGCTGTGTTATAAAATCATTATTCCTCAAACTAAAATATAGTGAAACAGTAAAGGGATCAAAATATTAAAAGAACAATACAAACAAACAAACAACAAAATTAAAACATCCCAACCTAATAAAACATATATATGTAAAATAGAGTAGCAGCTAAGAGAAACTACCAGTGTGGCATGTGATGGAACAGCTAATACAAGGACTTACCTCCGAGATGTTCTTCTGCTCTTTCAGGTTATTGAGGTCATGATCCACTTTGATGATCTCTTGTCTCAGCCTGCCATCCTCCCTGCCAGCCAGCTTCATCATATGATCCTCGGTTAGGATCTCTTTCTTTCGAGCATCCACCAAGATCTGCACAAACAATTCAAACAAAAAAAATAATAATACGTTTTTTACAAACTGCAGTATGGCGATTTGGGGATTGCTCAAAGAGCACTATGCCTTATTGCAAGTTAGAGCAGTTTATTGGAACATGTTCAGCAACATTATAACTACTGCTCAAATATTATTCTTACAAAATATTACTAACCGTTGGTTGACGTACTTAGTAAAAACAATTTTTTAGATTTTTCTAATTTAAAAAACAAAGTTTGCATCAATTATGGCATGAAATAAAAAATTACTGAATATATTTCAGATATGACAAACGAGGTATCATTTTAAAGTTCATGATCTGTTCAGTCTGAACTATACACCATTCTACTTCATATTTGTGCAACTTAGTACCCAGATTGTCGTGGCAGGTCACAGAAGCTAACCTGTGTATGCAGGAGTTCCTGGCGGACATTTTTGAGGTGAGAGGTCATGGCGTTCACTCTGTCCTCGTTCTCCTTGAACTGGTTCTGCATGGCCACCATCCGGTTCTGGGCGTGGAGAAGCTGCAAACCAAACAAACATGTACTGTCACCATCGAGCGTAATACTTGATCTTCTTTGTGACATATAAAGCCTGTCAGTCCCGACTGTCGTGCTGTTTAACCCAGCAGCCGGTAGGGTTTTCTGACATATTGTTTTGGTCTACCTTACTCTTGGTTACACAGGCGCTTTGAGGTGGCAGCCATTTTGAAGCCTCTCACAGTGGCTTGGGGATATATAGCTCTGCATTTGTAACTGCCAGCTAACTTGCCTCAGAATAGGTTAGAGGTGACGATTGACTCTCAGGCAGAATTTGAAATAACAAATTAATGTGGATACCTTTTATAATATATAAGAAAGGTACTCAAAAATTAACATAAATGAAAATGTTTTGTTGTTAGTTTTTCATTTCAATTTTTATTTTTGACTTTTACTTTTGTGTATCAATATAATATTTTATAAATTAGTCTCATTATCAAAAGCACACAAACTATATATAAACATTGTTATTACACATATAAACCTCTGAATTAATCAAAAACATACAGTGAAGTCATCTTACGGCTTCGAGCATAAGTTTCACGCTATCTTCTTGGTGAAGTAATGCAGCCGAGCAAGAGTCGGTTTTAAAGAGAAACTAGTCTATCATCTATGTCTACCTCATTTTCCATTTCCTTCTATCATTCAAATTAACACCAGCTGTTTTTTTCTGACAGGCTGCTGTTTATCCTAGAGAACATTATCAGTGGGTGGAACAGTCTAGACTCCCACAATTAACAGGGGGCAACATGCATCCTTGCGGGCCAGGGTTCGCTACTGCTAATTATGTCAGTACCAGACTTGACTATACCTCTGACTCATTCCTTTACAAAACTACTCTTTTAACCTCAGCCAATGAAATCACTCAGGGGGTGTGTGGTCGAGCGTGATATAATTTTGGGTTATTTCATGCAGCCACATGCAACTCCTGTTATATATATATGCAATGTTTATGATGCGAATGGATCGTTCGTTATATTGGCATTCCCACCAGTTGTGTAGCCAAGTTCAAATTGCACATGGGGTGGGTATTCGTGCTGTTCTCATGCTAGTCATGGCTGCGCCTCAGTATATATAGCGACTACAGCAAAGCTAGTCTTTTGCAATAATTTTTATTTTATAGTTCAGCTCCACTCACTTCCACAGTTTGCGAAGACAATTAGCCAGGGGTACTATAGTGCAGTGCAACGCCGTTGGCTTGCGAAGATGGGGAAATGCTAAGACAGTCACACAGTTTAAGGCTAGCCATTATAAATTTGCCAGATTTGATAATCTTCACTATTAATTATTTAACGCTGGCTTTATATTTTTCATGATATATATATATATATATATATATATATATATATATAATAATGTCTGGCCAGTTTGTTGGCAGTGACAAGTATTGTACATGAAGTAATGGTTTGTTACTTGAAGTTACGTCGACACAAGTTTAATCCACCACTTAATTACAGTACAATAATTTACTTATTTACTCTGTCACTGTCAGCAGAATTACACGTCATTGCCATCGGAATGTTCAGCCTGCATGGCTCTGGCCTGCTGTAGGCTGGGATATAGTTGCCAACATTTGGCCTAGTGTTACGTGAGACCCACCTCATCCTCGAGCTGCTTGTTCTGGGCGTTGGCGACGGGCATCGTGAGGCCCTCGTCCCACTCGATCTCGCTCAGCATCTGTTGCATGGTCTCGCGTCGGCTCGTCATTTTGAATGAAATTACACGTCAACTAATCAGCCGCAAATATGAATCGCGTTACAGCTGTCAGTAACTAGCAGTCGGCAAATACCGGCAACCAATGCCGCCGGTTGTATTCCACCTGAAACAGGGACGATGATAACGCAGAACGAACTATATTAATCGATATATCATTCAGAAAACGTTCACAGAAGGGTTTTCTCGGCCAGACCGTTCTGTTTGCTGTGGATACGGATCACGTGACCACGCGACATCGAATATGGCGTTACGAACTTATCGTATTTTCGTCTAGGATCCTTTCAATCACTGACAGTTATAATAGATCAGAAAAAAATTGTTATTTAATGGGATTGCCAACTGCTGTTCTACAGTTAGCGGTATTTCAATTTTGTATTGTACACAGACACAGAGAAATTTGTCAACAGAGTTTTTCTCTAGTGATCCGAAACAGTTGCTCCGTCTGGCGGGTAATGTAGAGACTGTTTGTACGACATGGCGGCAAATATAAGTTACATCTATGGTTTATTTCAGATTTAGTCCTATATACAATGACAGTTCCATATATATTATTTGTCATATATGTAATAATACCAGGCTTAGCCTCGATTACCCAGGCTCCATGCGGTGGCAGCACTTTTCAGCCCCTCAACTGTTCTCTTGTCATCTCGGCAGCCGACCGACAGACTACCTCAGGCTCAGCCTCAGGTCGAGTACCTGGTGCTGTAGAAAGTCGCTCTTCTGCAGTGTACTGCATATATATGTAGTATCTAGTTAAGGATTCTAGTGGACACAGTTTATCTTCTGATACACACGTACAGTGAAAGTACTGAGCAGTCCATGATTAAATAAATTTAAGGCCTCCCTTGACTGGAGGATATAGCATTCCAGATATGTGTGGACTGGATCAGTTGTTTATTGACTCGTTCGAGAAAACCAGTCCTGAAAATTGTGGCGTACAAATATCATATGATATAGGTCTTCAGATTCACACCCACCTATGACACACAGTGAAGACCCACCAGATTGTCTGGCAATGTCTGCCTCTATGGAGCCTGTACTGCAAGGCTTTGTACGTATATATCCCTAGGGGAGTACGTCATTGACAAACTGGCACACTGGTCACTGCATGTCGGCTGCCAGTTCTGTAGACATATACGTTCAGATATCTAAGTGATACCGTCTGATTTGCGTCGCACTTCATACGGAGGTCTATAGCCAGTCTGACAACGAAGCAAACTCTGTGTGTGTGTGCGTGTGTGTGCGTGCGTACGTGCGTATATATATATATATATATATCTGTTAGTTCAGCAAAACCATTCACAAGAGGCGTCAAAGTGAGAACATAAGAGAGAAATGACCCATTATTAAAGAGACACGAACCCAAAGCTCCTACATAACATCAGTCTATAGTCGGTCACCACATTCTTCACGCTATTCTCCCAAACCTGCTGACAACGACCATGACAAATACCAACAACTTACTCTAATGAAACACTAATTAAACATCCCTACCTTAACATAGATGATGGCGTTGGCGTTCAACCAGTAACTTCACAACACGTAACGTTGCGTGTTGTGAAGTGGCATTTCTCCAGTACAAACCTCACTAGATTAGTCAGCCGAGGCAAAGGCTTGGAGGGAAGTCGAAGGGGTACGTGATGGGAAATAGACGTGCATGCATGTTCAGCTCGTATGTTATCCCGGCATACATGAATGCACTGCAGACGATTGCACTAACAGTGAAACAACAGGAGAAAGTCCCGGTTTATGACAAAACAACCTGGTAAGAATAATCGTTGGAATTAATTAAGAGAGCTAATAAGAGAAAATGGAGAGGTAGGAGTGAACGAAAGTTCTAAGAAGAAGTTGGTGAGGAGTACATGGGCTGGAAAAAATGAGAGATGAAAAACTGGCAAAGAAAGCAGATGTCCAGAAAGTGGAGTGGAATGGAGGTGAGGATGACTGAAATTGCGATGGGGATTGCATTAAAAGTGACCTAGAAAGAGTGGGAGAATAATGAAAAATGATAGACAGAAGACAGAAGGAATTGGAGACTGCTGACAGAGAATGTAGTAAGAGAAAATTGAGAGGAAGAAATAAACAATGGAAAAGGAAACCCCTGACGACATTGATGCCAAGAAAATAATAACAAAAAATGCAATTAGACCCCAATCTAGTAATCGGGCAACTATTATTTTGAATCCTTAATAGCCATCATGCCCATCGAGAATAATGGCATTTTCATTGCTGGGTCAACTATTATGTGTAACCAGCGACAGAAGTTGAGAATTCCTAACTTAATGACGCGGTTGAGCAGTAATGTTATCACACTGCAGATATACCATGAATATCTGGTGATTTGGTGTTCTACAATTAGTCTACATGACTGGAGATCAGATTATTGTTACAGATCCAGAGGATATACTCATCGTCACATTGGTTGTTTCAGAGATGCATAGTCCTGATAATAGTGCGGTTTTTAATGGGCATGGCAAGTTATTGAAAGTAGTTTGCCCATGCGTTCAGAAGTCCATCATGTGTTATGGTCTCGCTCGAAAACTCCATTTCTCTTGGCATGGTGTTCCTGGAGGAAAGTTGATCATTGCACACGGCGTACATGATCTCGCTGTAGTAATCTTGTCGGTGTTTTGCAACAAGTTGCCGCTGTAAGTTGCTTAGTTTAGGGTTCGCACGCACCATGTGCACAGGTTTGGACTTTATACTTTAATAACAAAGCCGAGTAGAATTACAGAGACTACTCCTACGGTCTTAGATACTATTTTCACGAATTAATTGCATATTCAAGTAAATAGTGGCTTACTGATTAGTGATATTAGTGATCATCTACCGGTTTTTTTTGCAATTTGCAATAATTAATTTGCTTGTAGGTCTTCAATTCCTTCTAACTATAGAAGAATTATAAATAACGGTACAATCAATTTGCATGTAGGTGTTAAATTCCTTCTAAATATAGAAGAATTATAAATAACAGTACAACTGATAAACTTACAGCTGAATTAAATCAACGCATTTGGCCAAATGTGACAGGCACATTACATGTGAATTTGTCAAACATTTTTATATGTGAATTTCAAGATCTGTGAAAGGGAAACAAATGGCAACGCTTTGGTGATATAGGCCTAATATAGTTAATAGAAATTAACAACTTTCATCAACAATCATATTTTATATGTCAGCGGTTTACCAGAAACAAAATGTAGAACGCATAACCATCGAAATTCTATAGACTGCGCCATTTTAGGAACAGAATGACGTAGCGGAGTCGACTTGGTCGACATGAACTGTGCATACTGTCTTTTACTTTCTGAGCATTTACCAAAACTGTCTGGGGTTCCACAATGTTCTGTCTTGGGCCCACTATGATTTACAATATATGTTAATGATGTGTGTAATGTGTCGAAGTTACTGAAGTTTAATTTATTCGCCGATGACATAAATATATTCCATTCTCATAATCACTTACCAGATTTAGTCAGTGAACTATATAGATGATTAGATATTGCTAAAAACTAATTATATATTATTTGGCAGATATTTGGCAGATATAAGCATCAACAACATGTTGCTATGTTATCGAAAGTTGAATCTGTTATGTAAAATAAGTTAGCCATTGTATCGACCACAGTATAAAAATATATATCAATGTTGAAATCTCCACATATATATATATATAGTCTTTTTTAGTTCATACCATTAAGAATATTTTCTAACGATTCTTAAAAGCGTCTACATTGGTACCTTTCTCATATTAAACTCTATCGTAACACATTCAAAAATATTTTCAACAACTGATTTTGTCTTTCAATAACAGTACATTCCGTTCTATCATTGCCATCGTTACCAAGCAACCCCACCTTCTTTGTAATGTCGAGCCATGTGAAAGACTTAATAGTGCGGTAAGTCATATTTTGTTGTTTCTTCCGATTCTGTCCATGTTTCTGATATTGCAGTTATATCAAAAGTAATATTACGTGTTTGCAAAGTATGTATGACGTTATGAAAATCTGCATTGATATTCATGCATTAAAATGTATTATTGACAATCCATTAGTCTTTGATGGGTCTTGTGTAGTACATCCGAAAACGGCATCTATATTACTCTGTGAAATTAGATATGTTTATCGAGTATAACCAACTTATCTTTTAATGAAGTTGTTGTTGTTCTCTGGCATATCTCTGCGGTCAAACCTTTCATTTGCTTCCATAGAGTATACATCAATTTGGGCTTAATGTTTGTGCCCGTTATCTTTTCACGCGTAACGAAGTCACAAGCCTTGGCCCCTTTCTCAAACCAGAAGGCAAAGCCCTTGCGTACTATATGCTTGGCGCCGATTATTTTCGCCAGGATACCTGTCACGTACACCATCTTCAATAGGCAGCGGAGTCACGTACGCCGATGTCTCGTACAGCTCGCGAACGATGTCGACGGTGATGACGTAGCCAGAACCTGACTCGTACTCGGGGTACCGGTTGAAGGGGAACAGCTCCTTGCTGATAGCCCACCTACCTGTCCTGTAAACCGGTGAACCCAAGTTGTGTGGGCCCATAATAGAACGCGTCGGACGCGTCGCTTGGAGTATCTCAATGAGATACGGGATCGAAATGAATGTGTCGTCGTCACTTTTCAACATATACGGCACTCGGGCGCACTGCTCCGACACCCACTTGAGCCCGAACAGCGATTTAAGGGTCATGTTCTTGTAGGAATCGACGAAGTTGCCTTGGATGATGTCGTCGTAGATTTCGCTCTCGGCTCTCACGGCGTCCGCGCTCACCTTCGGATCGACGCCGAGCGCGAAAACGAGGCGCGTCGAGCGTGGCTTCCCCTGCTGGCCGTTGCCATAGCGACCCCACGTGCGTCGGATGGCGTCGCGGCGGTCGCGGTACGACGGGTGCGAATGGACGACGATGACGAGTATGATGCCGTCGGGGCAAGCGGTCCTCGGCGACGTCACGAGGACGTACGGGAAGGGGTTGACGATCGTCTCCTGCCTACGGTAGTATATCTGCTCCGGAACTTGTTCAGGCGACATCGTTGTCGTCGCCATCGTTGTTTTCGTCGTCGTCATCCTCCTCGTCGTCATCGTCTTCGATATTGTCGTTATCTCCGATCTATTGTTTGCGACAGTGGTCAGTCTAACAATGTCGTGTTGGATCATGTAATCGATGACGTGTGCCTGGTCATCGACCTGCCAGTCCGTGAAGAAGAGCAGCAGGAAGAAACGATGTCCGACGAAGATGCTGAGGAGGAGGATGAAGGGGCGCCATCCCATCGGACAGCTGCGCATCGCCGCTCACACGACGCCAGTGACACTATTGGCACGACGATACTGACACGACGGTATTTGCACGAGTCAACTAACATGACGCTACTGGCATGATGCCACAGGTATAAACGACACTGGCACGATGCTACTGACACAGTGCTATTGGCACGACGGCATTGACACGAGACAGTTGGCATGACGCTACTGACATGCCGCTGTATGAACTCAGCTAATACGGCGCTATTGGTACGATTTGGTTGGTACGACGTTGCTGACACGACTTCAATGGCACGACGCAACTGGCATGACGATACTGAAACACATAAAAATCACTTCATTAATAACGTTTGATATTGAAAATAAACATGTAAATCTGCTAGACGAACTAAAGGAACACAATGAAATGTTCTGAAAGGCGCTCATTTAGAAAAATGTAGCGATGAGTTTCGTTTTCGCACCGTACAAATGAACTGATGGCGTCGCGGCGATCATAGTACGACGGGTGCGAATGGACGACGATGACGAGTACGATGCCGTCGGGGCAAGCGGTCCTCGGCGACGTTACGAGGACGTACGGGAAGGGGTTGACGATCGTCTCCTGCCTACGGTAGTACCTAGACTCATATACTCCAGATCCATAGGCGGTCTAGGAATGACCGGCAGTGTAACAGTCATCCTTGTCGATAGTGTCTCTCCACGGAAGAACAGCTTAAAGGGATACTCCAGTCAGTGAGAGGTTCACAGTATTAACTTACATATGTATACTATATTGGTTGTGCCTAGTAATTGTGCACAAAGATCGTTAATAAACAGTGAGTTATAGTTTAATGGTATCAAAAACATGCTAGCTTAGATTCAGGGCGCTGCCATCTTGAGACTTATGCGGTAGTGACGTAAGCGAAATCGTTTACGTCACTGGCGCATTGTTGAAAAAGGCAAGGATTGGCGGAATCTTCTCTAATAATTGTGAGTGTGACGTAAGCAATCCGCGACGTACCGGATACATCAAATACCATTGGACAGACGTAAGATGTTCGAACGTGCAGGCCAGTGACGTAAGCGGTTTACGTCACTGGCGCATAAGTCTCAAGATGGCAGCGCCCTGAATCCAACATGGAGTGTTTCTTGTACAATTATGCTTAGTTAATTGTTTATTAATGATTTGTGTGCACAATTACTATACACAACCAATATATTTTACAGATGTAAGTAAATGCTGCGAATTTTTCACTGACTGGGGTATCCCTTTACGGCAAACATTTCCGCCGAATATGCCGAGGAGGAGGAGGGTGCAGCGTCCCCTCAGATACCTGCGCATCGCCGCTCACACGACGCCTGGACCCGACGATATTGACACCGCTTGGCACGACGATCATGGCACGATGCTACTGACACGACGGTATTATCTCTACCGTGCTGACGTGACATTGTTGTTTTCGATGCTGTTGACACGATGCTGTTGTCACAGCGTTATTGGTTCAACAGCACTATCAAAACTGAAAAAAAATCAAATCATGGAAATGTCGACATTTTATAAATACAATTGTGGATACTTAGCTTCGGTTTGAATAAGTTATGTGTTAGCGCGGTACACTTAAAACAATCTTACGTTAAATTAATACACATATTCCACCACCATCCCGCCATCTGTCGGCAGTGGCAGAAACTAACGAATTGGGTAGATACCCGTCTAGCCACGTCGCAGTTTTCACAAGATCAATATTGTTTTACCTGAGAGTCGTCCAGAAATATGAACAAAATGCCGTTTACATATGGAATAATCGTCATGTCTTTGGGTGCATTGGAAAGTCAACATGTCGCAGTTCACGAATTAATAAGTATCTAAGCATGTTATATTTTCGTTTGACTAGAAATGTGATTTACAAACGTTTATTTATATTTGTCATGTCGGCTCAAAGCACGTGGCAGGATAGATCTGGGTCAAAGCAGACTGGTGAGGGAGACTTTGTTTTCACACAGAGATGTCAGATTTGACAGCTTATTTACTTGCGTGATACTCATCATTTGTTGCACCATATAATGATGCAATCATGTACAAACAAGGCCGGGCATGTAGATCTGGCTCCGTTTTAGTGTTTATAAATGTTAATTAAAATAAGAAGGGACTACAATGACATTACTTGTTATTACTGTTTATCATTTAATATGAGCAAAATACTCATACAATTTTCATTTGGCAAAAGTTTTCTCCACAAATTTGTTTATTCTGTCATTGATAATTTACTTATTTAATGCATCAATTTATATTTTTCAGAATAAATGACCATAAGATGGATGTCAGAAAGCCACTGAAGAGGAATAAAAGTAAACAGAGTTGTTGTGTTCCGGACTGCTACACACCAGGATATGTCACAGACAGTGGGAAACTGTTACATTCCATGTTTGGCCGAAAGAGGCCAAACTTGTAAAAATTGGCAGAGATGTTGGACCATTTCTCTTTGTGTAGAGCAGGTCAGGAGTTGGGTCGACTACAACGACATCAGTCCTTGATACCTCGAGAACTCTAAAAAGATACAAAACAGGAACCATTTATATGATACAGACAGATATTATAGTAGCAATTTTTATACAAAGCTAGATCGTTTGGTCGTCCTATGTCTGCATATGTATCACCTGATTGCCCAAAATTCCCCATTGCCACAATGCACACAATATTCAGGCAAAAATTGCAGGACCAATATAGCATAATGCTGTATTCCTATTGGCCCTGAAAAACAATAGAGGGAAGAAAGCCCGATTAGTCTAGAAAGTAATTTGATATTTTAAATATATATAAATAAATAATTAGATTTGACAAATTTATATGAGTCACAATATGATTTGATTTTTTTCAGTTTTGATAGTGCTGTTGAACCAATAACGCTGTGCCAACAGCATCGTGTCAGCAGCATCGAAAACAACAGTGTCACGTCAGCACGGTAGAGATAATACCGTCGTGTCAGTAGCATCGTGCCATTATCGTCGTGCCAGTATCGTCGTGTCGGTAGCGTCGTGTCAATATCGTCGGGTCCAGCAGAGCAGGCATATCAACACATACACAAAATGCATATATTACTACATCCTTGGTAACAAGTTCTGCCTTGGTTTTCAACTTTTTGTGACTTATTGCTCTGCAGTCCAACCAGAATTTCAACTCCTGCTTGGTGAGTTTGTTTGGATGTCTTCCAACAAGAGAGGCCCCATCAATGTCCCTTTCTGTCAATGTCACATTGTTGAGGTACTGTATTTATTTTATATGTAAGAAATAAAACGTGTATAACTTAAGGTTAGTAAGCACATTTATATTTAACTTAATTTTAAGCAGATAATAAGCCATAAATAATTACCTACAATATATGAAATGTCCCTGGTCTACAAATATAGCCCATGACATAGGCCGAATGGGGAATGATTGTCGCCTTGGTGAGTTTATACACACAATATATTTGGCTACCTCGATAACGCGATGCTCCCTGTGCCAGCAGCCGCAGGAACCACGTGCTCGTAAGCACACGGTAAACAACCTGTTATTGTGAAATAAATCTACTGCAGCTTCTTAACTGGTCGGAATTCTTGACTTAAACTCATTGCAATATCAAAACAGATAATGTATCTTCTATATTCATAGACTTGATATAATCTTACGGATGCAATAATAGCATATCAATGAAAACTTACACAGCCTCTGTCGCCGTTACGGTCGAAACCGGTGAAAGTGCATTTGGCTCTTTTTATGGCTCTCTTTGATTTATGAAATAAACTGGTTATCTTCGTACTAGAGGAGAAAAAATACATATATTTACCATCTGTGACACTTCATCTCCATCTTGATCCATTTCTATTGGTGAAATATTCCGTTTTCCTGGCACACAAAAAAAAGATTCTAACACGGCTACGTTTCAGTCACTCGTCTGGATCAATGCAAAACTTTGTACTCGCTTCAGGAGTTGACCCACAACCCACGTTTTCCTTGACTACTGTTGAATGCGCATGCTCGACGGAAAAGGTTCATTACACGAGTAATGGTTAAATACGGATATAAATTAGTGAAATTCAACTCTAATTTGTAATGCAAATTACCTGTTATGCCGTTGAAAATGAATCACAACGTTATGTTGATTTGACTGTTACCCTAGTATCGTACTGGCAAAAGGAAAACTTCTACTAGGTCAAACATCCAGGTCAATTCAATGTTATCTAAAGCCACTGGTTATTTACAGGCATATAAGATACACGGTTTTTGACAGTGGCATCGTTTTCGAGATTTAGAATTCGTCATTTTATTTTCGGTACTTCACGCAAAACAACTATTGTAACTATTTGCCTTAAGATAATTTACGGTATGAATCTGCTACAGACTTAGCTAAAAACAAAACAATTTGAAAACATTTCAGGTGTATGTATTCTACCACATCCGTACAGAATATCATCGCCGAGAAAGATGGACATTTTGGTGAAATTCACTGAAGAATTTTCTCGCAATGTGTCTGCATAAATGGTCTGCATGCACAGTTAAAACGCAACGATTTTAAAACAAAACAAAAAACACGCTACATGTAGAATATGCATTGTTATCATAACTTTTCCTATATAAAATACCAAAAGTTGTTTATGTATTGTTTCGTTGAGAAAAAAAAACTTACATTACAGATACAGTGTACGTGTCACAGTCAATACGAACTACATTGATGGCAATAATTCGTTCACTGTTGGTTCACACCCACAGAATTGTCCTTATTCGAAACAGTCAAATCACAGTAGCCTGGACATTTTATTAATGTTCCTTTACAGCAGCCAACCACTATTCTGGAACAATAGGTACCAACCGACCTGAACATGGAAACAGCGATAAACAGTTCAATTATCATTATGCCGACCGCGCTGTCTTTTCGACCTCACAAGTCCGCTAAGTCTAAGACGCGCTATTTATAAAACACAAATATGTGTGAGTTCTACATAAGTGCATGCCCAGAATTGCATATAATATCCATTACAGTATGTAATAATGGTTGCAAACCGACCTAACCAAAAATATCGCAACAATGGTCGATATTGTGTAGGGAGTAGGAGGGTGGGAAAAACATGATGTTAAAACTGTAATAGCATAATAAAAAAATGTACCTTCTCGAGAAGTGCATGAACGAAAAAGAGGCTGAAAGATGGAGCTTGTCACGCCAGTCACGTGGTAAGATCGGTTTAACGTACACTATGAATATAGGCTGCAGCATGGCCCACATAAGTAACATTTTAACTTTCGTTCAAATTGTGGTTTTATGTGGGACGATCCTAATTACTAAAAAGGCCAGGAATCATGGCTAGTTTGCTGAATAACACAAGGCGAGTATGTGTTTGTATAAGATTTTTTTTTATATAAAGCCGAAGTCTTTAGCGTTGCATATATTATACAGTAAACACATTACAATAATCATATAGTGATCCTGTATAATAACAATAATAAACTAAGAACAGCAAAGGTGTTTTATTTACAATCACGGAAGCCGCCAGTCGATAGGCGACGCAGCATAGCTCTCGCAAAAACGGGCCAAAGGCATTAAAACAAACATAATTAAACAATTTTGTACGTATGGCTAATAGATATACTGTGATTGTTAGTAAGCAACTTTTCACATACTTCCACGAAAGGATTCCAGCAGAAAAAGCAGGTTAGAGATGATGAAGTTGGCGTGTCCGCCGGCGGCAAGTTCGACAAGAGTCTGCGGTGGTCACTTTCGAACGTCGATTGCAAGCCTAATTACCAACGTGACGAGCACAAAGAGACACTGAACATCAAAACATAAGTTTCGATCTGAGCCACAGGTCCGTTTTTGTTCGATTTGCTTGCATATATGTAAGCAGCGACGAAGTAAAGTTCGTCTAACTGGACAGGAAAACCCGACATTATTTCCTTATTTGGAAGGTGATGCGGCGCGTAGGAAATGACAAGCCGAAACCAGCTTATTGTTACCAAGACGACTCGTCACTCACGGGTTCCGTCATGTACCTTTACGACTACAATTTAGTACCATACTTGTATTTCACTGTCTGCATAATACACGAATGTTATCTTAGCAAAGTTTAAATGTAATAAGAAATGTGAACGTAATAAAGTACACATATGTGTGGATATTTGTATATCATTTGCAATTTATATAATCCACAGATGTAATCTACAATACTCGGTTCGTTGACGTTTCTTCGCCGGCAAGATGTACCTAGCAATGAAACCAGCGGCGGTGTGCCACGGTTGGTAGATACAGCTCCACAGTCTCCCTCTTTGCAGATGACTATGTCTTAAATAGAGAAATTAACAATCAATCAGACCCACAAGAACTACAGAAAAACCTAGATGAATTGACATATTGAGAACATGACTGGCAAATTCACTATAACCCCAAGAATTGATTTGTGATGAGACTATCTCAAGCAAGAAATGCAACACATTTTAGTTATACTCTGTCTAGGAAATACAACACCATAGGCATAGGCATGGCTTATTCCATAAAGCCATGTATAGACCCCTATCCTTGCCTGTAATAAAAGTCATCCAGCCTGTACAACGCCTATCAAGGCATCTAAATAATAAAGTATTCAACATAATCTAAACTAACTCTAGTCTAGAGAGCAATATTCATAAGAATACTTTGAAATAAACCTCAGAATTGTTCTATGTAAAACAATTTAAAGAATGTGTTACTGTATCACTACCGAGTTCATTCCATTGTATGTGGCATATGCAGAACTGTTATACTTTTTGTATTTCCCTGAGCAGTAAAATATTGGAATTCCTACCAGATGCTATTGTCAATATTCCAGAATCACAACAATTTGGACATGTTTTGATACACGACTAGTAGCCCAGAAGCATGCGCAGTTGTGCACCCAACCCTGACCGTTTGACTCCACCAGGAGTGTTGGCCAGTACTTCAACAAGACAAGGCTGGGCAGCATGCACCGCGAAATCTTCAAAGATAACTTTGGAATCTGTTTTTTTAATATCTACTACTCATGCATACTTCCAGCAATGACATACGACGCGTAAACGTGGACTCTCTCCAACCAGGCAGAGAACAAACTAGCAACCGCACAAAGTCAAAATGACAAACATGGAAAGAAGTATGTTAAGGCTTAAGCATCACATACACGGAGAGAAAACAAACATCTGGGTGAGAGAAAAAGCAAAGACGTTATTGAACAAGCCAGAAGACGGAAATGGACCTGGGCAGTTAGAATGTGATGTTGTTCAAGGTGTTTCCTGGTGTGGCTATGAAGTATGTGTTCAAGAAGTTTGGAAGTGTGCTTTCTTCTTATCTTCTAATAATCGGCTATTTTTCAAAGAAATAACCATCTTTTAATTACAGAAACATAACCGATCGACATAAATTTAACGTACTTTCACCATCGGTATATTGGTTAACATTTGTATGGTCAGTACGCAAATATTACGTGTAAAACCGGAGTAATATTACATGTAAAACCAGAGACGACGCCCAGTTTGACAGGTAACCGGAACTCACGAAAAGAAGGTTCCAATCGACTCGATAGGCGTCGCTGCGGACTGTAAGAATTCCCGAGTTGCGTCGTAGTTCACGAGATAGCCTGGTTCCTGGAACTACCGTTACTGTTAGTGAGGAGGATTCGTACTAATAATGTGAAATTATACAGTCAAATTAAAATGTCTCCCACTCGTTAGGACTAAGGGCAAAGGATTTCTTTCAAACGTCCCATCACATGACTGCGACGGAGTGACGTCATAAGCAACGCGGTAACAACGGCCTTGAATGTCTGCAAGTAAAGCGCCCGATCTCGTCTCCAACCACCCTTCAGCTAAGTTTCACCAGCCGTTCGACAACATACGTTAGTCAGGAGCCCTGCCCATGTCAATGAAGAAGACGGAGGGTGAAACAAACCACGGCTAACCTTTGCAAGAGGTTACACGAACATTTAGCAGATAAGTACAGCTCAGCCTCAGGAATATTTATTATAACTGGTGGCAATGTTGCGTCAGTTTAGCTTCGAATTTGCCTTTATGTCTGGAAATTACCTAGCTAGGACACTGCCGATTGATGAGCCAGCAAACACAGTTGTGTAGACGAGGGGATAGTCGAGTCAGCCACGGAGAACGTTTGGAAGAAGTTACACGAACACTAATAGTTCAGTTTAGCAATAACTACTTATGCAATTTTTGAGTAAGTTTAGCTTTGTCCCTCTGGAATAGAATTAGCCAGGGGACCGTTGATTGTTGAACCAGCAAAAGACAGTTGTGTAAAAAGGCGGAGAATCAGGTCAATACGGAGATATTTTGTAAGGAATTACGTAGACGTAATCATTTAGCAGCTCGGTTCAACTTAGCATTAGTTTTTATTTAATCTTCGAGTCGGTTTAGCGTTGACGTTCCATCTGTAACAATAGGTAGGACTATACATAGATGGAATTGTATAAAATAAACCCCATCAGGGGGCACGGTAGCTCTAGGCCACGCCTCCTCTCTATCAAAATATACAGCTCTAGGCCACGTCTCCTCTCTATCAAACTATACAGCTCTAGGCCACGCCTCCTCTCCATCAAACTATACAGCTCTAGGCCACGCCTCCTCTCTATCAAACTATACAGCTCCAGGCCACGCCTCCTCTCTATCAAACTGTACAGCTCTAGGCCACGCCTCCTCTCCATCAAACTATACAGCTCCAGGCCACGCCTACTCTCTATCAAACTATACACCTCAACGCCACGCCTCCTCTCTATCAAACTATACAGCTCTAGGCCACGCCTCCTTTCTATCAAACTATACAGCTCAACGCCACGCCTCCTCTCTATCAAACTATACAGCTCTAGGCTATGCCTCCTCTCCATCAAACTATACAGCTCTAGGCCACGCCTACTCTCTATCAAACTATACACCTCAACGCCACGCCTCCTCTCTATCAAACTATACAGCTCAACGCCACGCCTCCTCTCTATCAAACTATACAGCTCTAGGCCACGCCTCCTCTCTATCAAACTATACAGCTCTAGGCCACGCCTCCTCTCTATCAAATAACTCATCAGTTCACTAGCTCCAGGCCACGCCTCCTCTCTATCAAACTATACAGCTCAACGCCACGCCTCCTCTCTATCAAACTATACAGCTCCAGGCCACGCCTCCTCTCTATCAAACTATACAGCTTTAGGCCACGCCTCCTCTCTATCAAACTATACAGCTCCAGGCCACGCCTCCTCTCTATCAAACTATACAGCTCCAGGCCACGCCTCCTCTCTATCAAACTATACAGCTCAAGGCCACGCCTCCTCTCTATCAAACTATACAGCTCAAGGCCACGCCTCCTCTCTATCAAACTATACAGCTCAAGGCCACGCCTCCTCTCTATCAAACTATACAGCTCCAGGCCACGCCTCCTCTCTATCAAACTATACAGATCCAGGCCACGCCTCCTCTATCAAACTATACAGCTCAAGGCCACGCCTCCTCTCTATCAAACTATACAGCTCCAGGCCACGCCTCCTCTCTATCAAACTATACAGCTCAAGGCCACGCCTCCTCTCTATCAAACTATACAGCTCCAGGCTATTGCCTCGCTCTATCAAACTATACAGCTCAGGCCACGCCTTCCTCTATCAAACTACACACCTCACGCCACGCCCTCCTCTCTATCAAACTATACAGCTCCCACGCAACACCCCTCTATCAAACTATACAGCTCCAGGCCACGCCTCTCTCTACCAAACTATACAGCTCCAGGCCACGCCTCCTCTCTATCAAACTATACAGATCCAGGCCACGCCTCCTCTATCAAACTGTACAGCTCCAGGCCACGCCTCCTCTCATCAACTGTACAGTCCAGGCTACCGCCTCCGTCCTCTCATCAACTATACAGCTCCAGGCCACGCCTCCTCTCTCCTCACGCCTCTCTCTACCGTCCAGTCACGCCTCCGTCTCTATCCAACATCAGATCCATCCACGTTCAAACCATCAGCTCAAGCCACGCCTCCTCCCTATCACATACACACTTCATCAACTATCCATCATCTCTCTATCCATGGGCCACCCCTCCTCTTTCCTTCACTCATTCATCCACATTCCACCTTCATCACCACCACCCACCCACCTATCCATCTAAAATATCACCTACCCACCTAACACACCCATCTACCTGCACACCCTCCTAACCTGACTAACCTACCAATAAACCCACCCTGCCAACTCATTCATTCACTGGCTGGCTGTCTTTGTTCATTCATTCATCATCCATCCGTCCGTCCGTCCATCCATCCACCATCCATCGTCCATCCATCCATCCGTCCATCCATCCATCCACTCGTCCTCTCCGCCATCCTCCACCATCATCGTCCGTCCGTCCGTCCGTCCGTCCGTCCGTCCGTCCGTACATCTATCCAACCATCAATCCATCCACTCAATCACCCACTCAGCCAACCACCCATCCATCCACCTATCCATACACACATTCATCAATCTATCCATCATCTCATCTATCCATCCACCCATCAATCCATCCATTTCCATTCACTCATTCATCCACATATCCATCCTTCTATCCATCCATCCATCCACTCGCCCTTCCATCCATTCACCCATCCATTCATTCTTTAATCAATCAATCAATCCATCCATCCATCCATCCATCTATCCACCCACCCACCCACCCACCCACCCATTCAATCATACATTTTTTCTTTCTTTCTTTGTTTCATTCATTAATTCATCCATCCATCCATCCATCCATCCATCCACCCATCCACTCAGCCATCCACCCACACATCCGTCAAACACCCATCCATCCACTCATTCATCCATCCTCTCGCCCATACATCCACCCATACAAAACCGATTTCGAGTTTGAAACAGTGCCGAAGCAGGATTTTGCATTGGAGGGGATCACCCGACAACCAAGCAAAGTCGTGTATGAATGTATATATATATATATATATATATATATATATATATATATATATATATGTATATATATATATATATATATATATATATATATATATATATATATATATATATATATATGTCGGGTGACCCAAATCCTGGTTACGCCACTGTTTCAAACTGGAAATCGGTATGGAGTACCGCAGGAATCAGTATTGGGACCTATTTTATTCTTAATATATATAAATGATTTGGTTGGTCCATCTGCCATCTAGAGTTGATCCTCTAAGTGGCAATCTTGTTAAATCTTTTTAAAAAGCAACAGGTTTCAAATATATCTGAACTACTTATTTATGACGCTTAAACGAAACTTTCTTTAGAGGTAATTCATTTTATTTATAACATCCACCAAGAAACCGGATCTTTATATTTTTATAAGCCACCATGATGAGTGTGCGTGCTTCCAGGTGTCTGACTTAGAAAATGTTCTTTAAACAGTCTGTGGATATAGGTGTGATTCCAACCATCTGGAAAACGTCTGTAGTGGTACCCGTCCCTAAAATGTCATCACCGTCAGAGTTAAACCACTTCAGACCTGTGGCCCTAACGTCCATCGTCATGAAATGTTTTGAAAGACTGACTTTGTCTCACATTCTCCCACATGTTCAATCTCAACTGGACCCATATAAATTCGCTTACCGTTCCAGAAGAGGCACTGACGATGCAATAGCTTGCCTTCTACACAAACTATTTGAACACATGGAGACAGCTGGTAACTATGCTCGAATCTTATTTATAGATTTCAGTTCAGCATTTAACACAATACAAAGGCATGTCATGATTGATAAACTACAGAAACAAGAAGTTCCAGCCGCACTTGTTCACTGGGTTTTCAATTTCTTAAGTAATCGCCCGCAGTGTGTTCGAGTGGGTGACATAAAGTCACCAGTGCTTGTTAGCAACACAGGTGCGCATCAGGGTTGTGTTCTAAGTCCATTTTGTACACCTTGTATACAAATGACTGTCGTAGTGTAATCTCACACCTACCCAATTTGTGAGGTTTTCTGATGATACAGCCATGCTCGCTCTTTTGAATGATTTTGCCTCATACCAGTCATATCTTTCTTCAGTGGTACGTTTCTCTAGTTGGTGCAGTAAAAAATTCTGCATCTGAATGTTTCCAAAACGAAAGAAATGTGCATCGACTTCCGTCGTAATAGAACTGTCATTAGTCCTATTGTCATTAACGGTGAACCTGTGGAACAGGTTGATTCATTCAAATACCTCGGTGTTATATTAGATGAAAAATTGTCATTTACAGAGCATGTTACAGCCGTGCAAAAGAAGTCTCAGCAGCGACTGCACGTTCTTCGAAAGTTACGAGCTTTCTATGTTGATCCACTACTTCTTCTACGCCTTTACCGTAGCATAATTGAGCCTCTCTTAACCTACTGCAGCATTTGTTACTACCCAGCTCTTTCTGTGAAAAACAAGCCTGTTAAGGGGTTCTGTGAAAAACCTTAACAGGCTTCTGAAAATCTCACATGTTTCAGCCAAGATCATTGGTTTACCTACACCAAAGCTCTCCGAAATAATCGACCATGCAATTTTGAAGAAAGCTCGTGCTGTCGCTACTGAGTCTGATCACCCGCTCTCTACGTTCTTCCATGTACTTCCGTCTCAAAGGAGATACCGTTGTATAAAATGTAAAACATCTAGCTATAGCAGGAGTTTTGTGCCGGTGGCCATTAGAATGTTGAATGCTAAATGAGTCGTATTTATGTCACCCGGTTGAATTGTTCTTGTAGTGGATACATCTGGAAATTCATTTGCATTTTGTTGTGACCATCCCATATATTTTAGATGTGATCATGAGTTGTAAAATGCATATCCTTTTTTAAGGACAATAAAGTAAAGTGAAAGTGAAAGAACCGCGGGTCTACATCACAATAACAACTGACGTACCCATCACGTCATCCGGTTGCTTAGCAACATCCGTCAAGAAAAAGAAAGGCTATACAAACTTTAAAAAGATGCTGTCCTAAACGACGAGACGTCCGAGACTGACCGAGATGTATGCGCGATTGGTTCCAACAGCTCTGATACTGCGTTCGAACCTTTGTCTTCCTACGGTGGACGTAACTGCTAACGTGTTGTTTATGGTTAATGGTGCGGGGATAAATACAAAATATTGGAATATATTTGTGTTATCGGCGAATAAAATAAACTGCAGTAGCTTTGACACATTACACATATCACTAACATATATTGTAAACAAAAGTGGACCTAAGATAGAAGCAGACGGTATTGGTAAATGCTCAGAAAGTAAAAATTAGTATGCACAGTTCAGGTCGACCAAGTCGACTCAACTACGTCATTCTGTTTCTAAAATGACGAATTATATAGAATTTCGATGGTTATGCGTTCTACCTTTTGTTTCTGGTAAACCGCTGACATTAAAGATATGGTTAATTGTTGTTGGAAGTTACTTTTCATTAACTCTTTAGGCCCGTAGCTCTAAAGCGTTGCCTTTTGATTACCTTTAATAGATCTTGAAATTCACAGATCAAAATGTATGACAAGTTTGGCCAAATACGTTGATTTAATTCAGCTATATGTTTATAAGTTATTTGTAATTATTCTATATTCAGAAGGCATTTAAGACCTACATGCAAATTGATTGTACAGTTATTTATAATTCTTCTATATTTAGAAGGAATTTAAAGGGAACCAAAAGGGAAATATTAAGTGCTATGCACGTGAAAGAGCTAATACAAAGCAACCATTCTGAACGGTAATCACATTTTTAACGTCAGTGGTTTATTAGTAAAATAATTCCAAAGTGGATAATTTTACTGAAATCATCGGCTTCATAGAGGCGTCCATGATGCGCCTCTTCCTGTTGTCTGACCGTGGTCTGACCACTCAGCACGCAGAACCGGCCTTAAAGTCACGTGTCCGATTGCGTGCGTCAATGCTATCGCCGTTGTAAACACAATGTTGTAAGATACG
>JAODUO010001880.1:42500-58080 GCA_025642075.2 Ridgeia piscesae | reverse complement strand
GTAGTAGGAGCTTCCGTGGTTAAGGTTGTTGCAGCTTCAGTAGTTGTGGTTGTAGGAGCTTCAGTTGTTGTGGAAGTAGGAGCTTCAGTAGTTGTGGTAGTAGGAGCTTCCGTTGTGGTAGTAGGAGCTTCTGTTATTGTGGAAGTAGGAGCTTCCGTTGTTGAGGTTGTTGCAGCTTCAGTAGTTGTTGTTGTGGGAGCCTCGGTAGTTGCGGTATTAGGAGCTTCAGTAGTTGTGGTAGTAGAAGTTTCCGTTGTTGTGGTTGTTGCTGTTTCAGTAGTTATGGTTGTAGGAGTTTCTGTTGTTGTGGAAGTTGCAGCTTCAGTTGTTGAGGTTGTTGCAGCTTCAGTAGTTGTGGTTGTAGGAGCTTCAGTTGTTGTGGTAGTAGGAGCTTCAGTTGTTGAGGTTGTTGCAGCTTCAGCAATTGAGGTTGTTGCAGTTTCAGTAGTTGCGGTTGTAGGAGCTTCAGTTGTTGAGGTTGTTGCAGTTTCAGTAGTTGTGGTTGTAGGAGCTTCAGTTGTTGAGGTTGT
Source organism: Ridgeia piscesae (assembly GCA_025642075.2). Classification (NCBI taxonomy): domain Eukaryota; kingdom Metazoa; phylum Annelida; class Polychaeta; order Sabellida; family Siboglinidae; genus Ridgeia; species Ridgeia piscesae. Next base: position 57,550 of record JAODUO010001880.1, on the reverse strand, counting down.
TGCAGTTTCAGTAGTTGTGGTTGTAGTAGCTTCTGTTGTTGAGGTTGTTGCAGCTTCAGTGGTTGTGGTTGTAGGGCCTTCTGTTGTTGTGGAAGTAGGAGCTTCCGTTGTTGAGGTTGTTGCAGTTTCAGTAGTGGAAGGTGTAGGGGCTTCTGTTGTTGTGGAAGTAGGAGCTTCCGTTGTTGTGGAAGTAGGAGCTTCAATAGTTGAGGTAGTAGGAGGTTCCGTTGTTGAGGTTGTTGCAGCTTCAGTAGTTGTGGTTGTAGGGGCTTCAGTAGTTGAGGTAGTAGTAGCTTCCGTTGTTGTGGAAGTAGGAGCTTGAGTAGTTGAGGTAGTGGGAGGTTCCGTTGTTGAGGTTGTTGCAGCTTCAGTAGTTGTGGTTGTAGGGGCTTCAGTAGTTGTGGTTGTAGGAGATTCCGTTGTTGTGGTAGTAAGAGCTTCAGTAGTTGTGGTTGTAGGAGCTTCTGTTGATGTGGTAGTAGGAGCTTCAGTAGTTGTGGTAGTAGGAGCTTCCGTTGTTGAGGTTGTTGCTGCTTCAGTAGTTGTGGTTGTAGGAGCTTCAGTAGTTGTGGTAGTAGGAGCTTCAGTAGTTGTGGTTGTAGGAGCTTCTGTTGTTGTGGAAGTAGGAGCTTCAGTAGTTGCGGTAGTAGGAGCTTCCGTTGTTGAGGTTGTTGCTGCTTCAGTAGTTGTGGTTGTAGGAGCTTCAGTAGTTGTGGTAGTAGGAGTTTCAGTAGTTGTGGTTGTAGGAGCTTCAGTAGTTGTGGTAGTAGGAGCTTCCGTTGTGGTAGTAGGAGCTTCTGTTATTGTGGAAGTAGGAGCTTCCGTTGTTGAGGTTGTTGCAGCTTCAGTAGTTGTTGTTGTAGGAGCCTCGGTAGTTGCGGTATTAGGAGCTTCAGTAGTTGTGGTAGTAGAAGCTTCCGTTGTTGTGGTTGTTGCTGTTTCAGTAGTTGTGGTTGTAGGAGTTTCTGTTGTTGTGGATGTTGCAGCTTCAGTTGTTGAGGTTGTTGCAGCTTCAGTACTTGTGGTTGTAGGAGCTTCAGTTGTTGTGGTAGTAGGAGCTTCAGTTGTTGAGGTTGTTGCAGCTTCAGTAATTGAGGTTGTTGCAGTTTCAGTAGTTGCGGTTGTAGGAGCTTCAGTTGTTGAGGTTGTTGCAGTTTCAGTAGTTGTGGTTGTAGGAGCTTCAGTTATTGAGGTTGTTGCAGTTTCAGTAGTTGTGGTTGTAGTAGCTTCCGTTGTTGAGGTTGTTGCAGTTTCAGTAGTGGAAGGTGTAGGGGCTTCTGTTGTTGTGGAAGTAGGAGCTTCCATTGTTGAGGTTGTTGCAACTTCAGTTGTGGTTGTAGGAGCTTCAGTAGTTGTGGTAGTAGTAGCTTCCGTTGTTGTGGATGTAGGAGCTTCAGTAGTTGAGGTAGTAGGAGGTTCCGTTGTTGAGGTTGTTGTAGCTTCAGTAGTTGTGGTTGTAGGGGCTTCAGTAGTTGTGGTTGTAGGAGATTCCGTTGTTGTGGTAGTAGGAGCTTCAGTAGTTGTGGTAGTAGGAGCTTCCTTTGTTGAGGTTGTTGCTGCTTCAGTATTTGTGGTTGTAGGAGCTTCAGTAGTTGTTGTAGTAGGAACTTCAGTAGTTGCGGTTGTAGGAGCTTCAGTAGTTGTGGTAGTAGGAGCTTCAGTAGTTGTGGTAGTAGGAGCCTCGGTAGTTGTGGTAGTAGGAGCTTCAGTAGTTGTGGTAGTAGAAGCTTCCGTTGTTGTGGTTGTTGCTGTTTCAGTAGTTGTGGTTGTAGGAGTTTCTGTTGTTGTGGAAGTAGCAGCTTCAGTTATTGAGGTTGTTGCAGCTTCAATAGTTGTGGTTGTAGGAGCTTCAGTTGTTGTAGTAGTAGGAGCTTCAGTTGTTGAGGTTGTTGCAGCTTCAGTAATTGAGGTTGCTGCAGTTTCAGTAGTTGCGGTTGTAGGAGCTTCAGTTGTTGCGGTTGTTGCAGTTTCAGTAGTTGTGGTTGTAGGAGCTTCAGTTGTAGAGGTTGTTGCAGTTTCAGTAGTTGTGGTTGTTGCAGCCTCAGTGGTTGTGGTTGTAGGACCTTCTGTTGTTGTGGAAGTAGGAGCTTCCTTTGTTGAGGTTGTTGCAACTTCAGTTGTGGTTGTAGGAGCTTCAGTAGTTGTGGTAGTAGTAGCTTTCGTTGTTGTGGAAGTAGGAGCTTCAGTAGTTGTGGTTGTAGGAGCTTCGGTAGTTGTGGTTGTAGGAGCTTCAGTAGTTGTGGTAGTTGGAGCTTCCGTTGTTGAGGTTGTTGCAGCTTCAGTAGTTGTGGTTGTAGGAGCTTCAGTTGTTGTGGTAGTAGGAGCTTCAGTTGTTGAGGTTGTTGCAGCTTCAGTAGTTGTGGTTGTAGGAGCTTCAGTTGTTGTGGTAGTAGGAGCTTCCGTTGTTGAGGTTGTTGCAGCTTCAGTAGTTGTGGTTGTAGGAGCTTCAGTTGTTGTGGTAGTAGGAGCTTCCGTTGTTGAGGTTGTTGCAGCTTCAGTTGTTGTGGTAGTAAGAGCTTCAGTTGTTGTGGTAGTAGGAGATTCCGTTGTTGAGGTTGTTGCAGCTTCAGTAGTTGTGGTTGTAGGAGCTTCAGTTGTTGTGGTTGTAGGAGCTTCAGTTGTTGTGGTAGTAGGAGATTCCGTTGTTGAGGTTGTTGCAGCTTCAGTTGTTGTGGTAGTAAGAGCTTCAGTTGTTGTGGTAGTAGGAGATTCCGTTGTTGAGGTTGTTGCAGCTTCAGTAGTTGTGGTTGTAGGAGCTTCGGTAGTTGTGGTAGTAGGAGCTTCAGTAGTTGTGGTAGTAGGAGCTTCCGTTGTTGAGGTTGTTGCAGCTTCAGTTGTTGTGGTTGTTGCAGCTTCAGTAGTTGTGGTTGTAGGAGCTTCAGTAGTTGTGGTTGTAGGAGCTTCAGTAGTTGTGGTTGTAGGAGCTTCGGTAGTTGTGGTAGTAGGAGCTTCAGTAGTTGTGGTAGTAGGAGCTTCCGTTGTTGAGGTTGTTGCAGCTTCAGTTGTTGTGGTTGTTGCAGCTTCAGTAGTTGTGGTTGTAGGAGCTTCAGTAGTTGTGGTTGTAGGAGCTTCAGTAGTTGTGGTTGTAGGAGCTTCAGTAGTTGTGGTTGTAGGAGCTTCGGTAGTTGTGGTAGTAGGAGCTTCAGTAGTTGTGGTAGTAGGAGCTTCCGTTGTTGAGGTTGTTGCAGCTTCAGTTGTTGTGGTTGTTGCAGCTTCAGTAGTTGTGGTTGTAGGAGCTTCAGTAGTTGTGGTTGTAGGAGCTTCAGTAGTTGTGGTTGTAGGAGCTTCGGTAGTTGTGGAAGTAGGAGCTTCAGTAGTTTTGGTAGTTGGAGCTTCCGTTGTTGAGGTTGTTGCAGCTTCAGTAGTTGTGATTGTAGGAGCTTCTGTTGTTTTGGAAGTAGGAGCTTCAGTTGTTGAGGTTGTTGCAGCTTCAGTTGTTGTGGTTGTAGGAGCTTCAGTTGTTGTGGTAGTAGGAGATTCCGTTGTTGAGGTTGTTGCAGCTTCAGTAGTTGTGATTGTAGGAGCTTCAGTTGTTGTGGTAGTAGGAGATTCCGTTGTTGAGGTTGTTGCAGCTTCAGTTGTTGTGGTAGTAAGAGCTTCAGTTGTTGTGGTAGTAGGAGATTCCGTTGTTGAGGTTGTTGCAGCTTCAGTAGTTGTGGTTGTAGGAGATTCCGTTGTTGAGGTTGTTGCAGCTTCAGTAGTTGTGGTTGTAGGAGCTTCAGTTGTTGTGGTTGTAGGAGCTTCAGTTGTTGTGGTAGTAGGAGATTCCGTTGTTGAGGTTGTTGCAGCTTCAGTTGTTGTGGTAGTAAGAGCTTCAGTTGTTGTGGTAGTAGGAGATTCCGTTGTTGAGGTTGTTGCAGCTTCAGTAGTTGTGGTTGTAGGAGCTTCGGTAGTTGTGGTAGTAGGAGCTTCAGTAGTTGTCGTAGTAGGAGCTTCCGTTGTTGAGGTTGTTGCAGCTTCAGTTGTTGTGGTTGTTGCAGCTTCAGTAGTTGTGGTTGTAGGAGCTTCGGTAGTTGTGGTAGTAGGAGCTTCAGTAGTTGTGGTAGTAGGAGCTTCCGTTGTTGAGGTTGTTGCAGCTTCAGTAGTTGTGGTTGTAGGAGCTTCTGTTGTTGTGGTAGTAGGAGCTTCAGTTGTTGAGGTTGTTGCAGCTTCAGTTGTTGTGGTTGTAGGACCTTCAGTTGTTGTGGTAGTAGGAGATTCCGTTGTTGAGGTTGTTGCAGCTTCAGTTGTGGTAGTAAGAGCTTCAGTTGTTGTGGTAGTAGGAGATTCCGTTTTTGAGGTTGTTGCAGCTTCAGTAGTTGAGGTTGTAGGAGATTCCGTTGTTGAGGTTGTTGCAGCTTCAGTAGTTGTGGTTGTAGGAGCTTCAGTTGTTGTGGTTGTAGGAGCTTCAGTTGTGGTAGTAGGAGATTCCGTTGTTGAGGTTGTTGCAGCTTCAGTTGTTGTGGTAGTAAGAGCTTCAGTTGTTGTGGTAGTAGGAGCGTCCGTTGTTGAGGTTGTTGCTGCTTCAGTTGTTGTGGTAGTAGGAACTTCAGTAGTTGTGGTAGTAGGAGCTTCTGTTGGTGAGGTTGTTGCAGCTTCAGTAGTTGTGGTAGTAGCAACTTCAGTAGTTGTGGTAGTAGGAGATTCCTTTGTTGAGGTTGTTGTAGCTTGAGTAGTTGAGCTCGTAGGAGCTTCTGTTGTTGTGGTAGTAGAAACGTAAGTAGTTATGGTAGTAAGAGTATCCTTTGTTGAGGTTATTGCAGCTTCAGTAGTTGTTGTAGTAGGAGCTTCAGTTGTTGAGGTTGTTGCAGCTACAGTAGTTGTGGTAGTGGGAACTTCAGTAGTTGTGGTAATAGGAGATTCCGTTGTTGAGGTTGCTGCAGCTTCAGTAGTTGATGATGTAGGAGCTTCTGTTGTTGTGGTAGTAGGAGCTTCCGTTGTTGAGGTTGTTGCAGCTTCAGTAGTTGTGGTAATAGGAACTTCAGTTGCTGTGGTAGTAGGAGCTTCCATTGTTGAGGTTATTTCAGCTTCAGTAGTTGAGGTTGTAGGAGCTTCTGTTGTTGTGGTAGTAAGAACTTCAGTAGTTGTTGTAGTGAGAGCTTCCGTTGTTGCGGTTGTTGCAGCTTCAGTTGTTGTGGTAGTAGGGGCTTCAGTTGTTGAGGTTGTTACAATTTCAGTAGTTGTGATAGTAGGAGCTTCAGTTATTGTGGTAGTAGTGGCTTCAGTTGTTGAGGTTGTTGCAGCTTTAGTAATTGTGGTTATATGAGCTTCAGTTGTTGAGGTTGTTGCAACATCAGTAGTTGTGGTTTTAGGAGCTTCTGTTGTTGTGGCAGTAGGAGCTGCCGTTGCAATTGTTGTAGCTTGAGTAGTTGTTGTTGTAGTAGCTTTTGTTGTTGTGGTAGTAGGAACTTCAGTAGTTTTGGTGGTTGTTGTAGTTACAGTAGTTGTGGTACACGTTGTATCATCTACTGATACAACTGTCATTGCCATAATAATGAGGTAGAACTTCATTCTTGTTCTTGTGTTTGTTTTTATCATGATGAACTGCGTTCATTTCTGAAGCAAATAATTATACACTATAATTATGTGAAAATATATCGAGTTAATTCAAATGGCTGGTCTATACTTGAGCGCAAAAACCCGTAATGACTGATTTATTTTTAAAACCTCTCTGACAGGATTCCTGTATACAGGCGGCTGCCAAAACTGATTAGTCTAATTAATAAATAAATAATTCAGTCAAGTAAGCGTCTTTTTAGTTATTTTCTTAATATTATGACAACTTACATGTGTCTACTGTTTGTTACACTGTGGTAATCAGCATTAATTATTTTATTATAATTAATTATATATTATATTATTGGTGATATTTATTCTTTGTTGCGTTATTCGTGTGACTTTTCGTGTAATTTCTGGTTCATAATATTATTTCCTACATTGCGTTTTGTGTCATAAGTGTGACTGTCTGCTTCGGCTTCTGCTCATAGGTGTGACTGTCTGTGTGTAGTGTAATAGTCGCAAGTGATGGACTAACGCTAGATTACATACACATCTGTATAGTTGTGACAAACGTTTCGGCGCCAGTAGAACATTTATAATCAGGCTGGGATATACTTAATTAAAGGGAATCGTCGGCTACACTCGAGGGTCCTCTGTAATTATTCTATACAATGCATTCAACACCACCGTCTTTTGCGGTGAAAACTGCATTATCAGCTCATATCACAAACATGCACGTAATTACATGTTGTGAATTCACAGTTTGGCAGGCAAGCGTGAGTTGACGTTTTGACATCAGTCTATTTTTACACTCAGGCTAACGTATGCATGTTTACAATAATACACACAACTGCTCGTAACGCCCGGCGTACACAGTACACATTATTTTTGTAAGTCGGGAGTTTTGCCGACTTCAACCCTTTTGTTGCTAATGTACTCGAGTCTTAGGACCTGCTAGAACTGTTGTCTTTCATTTTCCAGACTAACTCAACAGAATTATGTCCAATTCTAAAATTGAATCGGCAAGGCTTTTGCGTTAATGTTCGCGGGTAGATTACGCGATGTTGCTAATGTAATCCGATCAGCAAAACAACAAAAGTTGTGTTGTGTTGTAACAAGGAGCTAATCACAGTACAGTGTTTGTGTCATGCGATACCAGGATCTATCTTTCTCGAGATATAATCGAAGTGTGCCGGTTCCATGCGGAAACAGTTTGTGAATTCGTCGCTCTCTCTGCTACGTAATCCAGCTGTGAAGTTCTGGTATGCCTCTTGTTCATCATGCTCGCGAATGTGTGGCACCCAACCTAGCTTGCCTTAATTGAATTAAAAGGAATACTCGGCTACACTCGAGAGTCCACTGTAATGGTTGCATACAGTGCATTCAACACATTCATTGCGGTGACAACTGCATTATCAGCTCATATCAGTCTATGTTTACACTCAGGCTAACGTAAGTATGTTTACAATACACAGTACATATTTTTTGTAAGTCGGGAGTTTTGCCGACTTTAACCCTTTTGTTGCTAATGTAAGTGAGTCTTAGGACTTGCTAAAAACGGCTGTCTTTCGTTTTCCAGACTAACACAACAGAAGTCTGTCCAATTCTAAAATTTAATCGGCAAGACTTTCGTTGTTAATGTACGCGGGTAGATTGTTGCTGATGTAAGCCGATCAGCAAAACAACAAAAGTTGTGTTGTGTTGTGTTGTAACAACGAGCTAATCACAGTACAGTGTTTGTGTCATGCGATACCACTATCTATCTTTCTCGAGATATAGTCTAAGTGTGCCGGTTCCATGCGGTAACAGTTTGCGAATTCGTCGCTCTCTCTCTCTCTCTGCTACGTAATCCAGCTGTGAAGTTCTGGTATGCCTCTTGTTCATCATGCTCGCGAATGTGTGGCTCCCAACCTAGCTTGCCTTGTCGTCGGCGTCGTTGACGCCGGAGTAAAGTTACCATACCCAAGGCATTTAGCGCGCTTTCTTTTGTTCGAATTAATTTAGTTTACGGAATTCACCATTGAGGCGTGCATGCGTGCATTTAGTATATCTGATCTATGCTAGGATCGCTGCAGTGACTCCAACATTTGTTCAGTAGGGTGAGAGTATGAAAAAATTGTGTTGTGTACATGCGCGGTCCACCAACATTTTGTCGTTTGTTGTCCAAACATCCAACACAAACTTCTCTTGTGCAGTGTCTGCCGGATGAACTTAACTGATACTTAATCAATGTTTATACAGCCACCATAGGTGCGGGAACAGGGAGGAAGGGACCAGTTGCTTCCGTGGAAATTCGCTATGGGTAGGCATAGCATGGTTCTCCCACCGCCCTCCAGCAAATCTGATCCAGAATACGGTCGTTTGATGAGCGTCAAAAGAGGTGCAAATTCAAATTGTTTTGAGACATTTACGGTGTGGTTGTTTGCGAGCGTCATATACTGTTTCACGGCGCAGCGGCGAATATTGCTCACAAAAGCTCTTTCGATGACTTTCTTCAGTGGTATGTCATAAGTACGTTATGGTATGTAAGTTTCAGCCCGGTACGTGCCGAAAGCACCGAGACAGCATCGTCCCATTTTTGGAGCAACTGAAAGGGAGTGATGCTGAATGTCCGGTTCTTAGCTCCCCAATAGTAAAGTCATTCCTCCGTCAGTGACAATAATTCTGGCTTCTGGGCACAGAACACGTGACTTTCCCATTGGCCGTCATGCTAAGTTTTGTCAGATTATAAGGAACTCTACATGGGAAAAATATGAAATTTCTATACAGTCACTGCAATCACGTCACTAATAAACTGATCAAATACAGTTAAAGTCACATATCTCTGGCATGTTTAAACTGCAAGTATGTGCGATATTTACCAAATTAAGTACCTTCTTCTGCATTCGCAGTGCCACATACAAATGCAAAAACTCGCTATGCTAACTACACTCCACCTAACATGCTTCATTACACTGCAAAGACATGATACCACTGAATCTACTAGTCTGTCTGCTCTATTGTACTCATTTCACATAAAACAATTTTTAAAACTTTCAAATGACACAATTGTTGGTACTACATTCGTGTGGGGGAGACCAGCAAGTCTAAATGTGTTCTGATCCCTTGTCCACTTTCGTTTCAGTTGAAAGGTTATTCAGCCCTGTTCATTTTTCCTGCGTTCCTGAGTGACGCGCTGCATTTGTGTGAATGCCATATACATGGCGGCGCCTCTGTGTATATTGGGTTTGACCTACTCATTTTACAATATATATATATATATATATATATATATATATATGGGTTCCATGTATATATATATATATATATATATATATATATATATATATATATATATATATATATCCTGCCACCCTATATCCTTCGCGAGCCTCCATGTCACTTCATTATATTATCGAAGGGACGAAAATATAAAACCTGCGTCTATTTGATCGAATATCACTGCGTGCCACGATAGTGTCATATAATTGAACTGGTTCTAATATACAGACGTATTCTATAGCCATTGTGAGGCATTTACGTTTCTAATTATCTGTATTGTTATCAGTGAACATGGAGAAATCTGAGAAAAATGGGGAAAACAGTTGCCAACCGACAACTGATAGTTTTAAAGAACAATCCTGCTATGGAACCGGCACGTGACACCACTTCGGTTACGCACATCAGACAGAACCGTCATTCAAACAAAATATTAGAATATATTCAAATCCAGTTGTTTCCACATGTGTACACGTCACAAAACACAGACCAGTATATAATGTAGTTACTGCAAACTTAACAGTTTATATTTTTATTATAAAGGCATATAAGTTGAATACTGTTATTATGACCATGACGGTGGTTACCATGGATATCCAACCACGAAACAACGAAAGAACGAAAAGGCTAATAACCAATTCGTTATGTGGATTATAATAAATTACATCTGATGGAGGATTTTAACCACCAACAAACAGGCGGAGATGATATAAAACAGATCCGTGTGCATCCTTCTAAGTTTCAGCCGATGATTCGTGCAGGTATTTACACTATACATAGGCCTACAGTGGACATTTATTTTGAATGAACGTTTCATGTCCAACAATCACAGACTCTGTTGTTCGATATCTTCTAAGTTGTGTTGTAACGGACTGAGACGACATTCATACATCCGTCTCTCTGTCTGTGTGATTCTTTGTCTGCCAATTTATTGTGTGGTTTGATAATGACGAATTGCATTTGTCTTGAAGGTATACATTACGTGGAGGTGTGTTCAGAAGCGCTCGTCGTCGCGACGAAACAGAGCACGCATTCAAACAATAGACACGCGACGAACAGAGGCACCCAAAATTCATAAAAAATAATACCGACAGGCACTGCATGAACGTGGCATGGGTCACAGTAAAGGTTATTGATATTCATATAAAATAATTATCGAAAATGTTTGTTTAGGTATTATATATAGAAATAATATATGTTTGTTTATACATATATTATATATATATATAATATATATATATATATATATATATATATATATATATATATGTATATATATATATATATATATATATATATATATATATATATATATATATATATTATATATATATATATATATATATAGATAAGCAAATTATATATATATCTGTATATAATATAATTAAGCCTAGTCGATTGTATATATATATATATATATATATATATATATATATATATATATATATATATATACAAACAAAGAACCTGATTATAAGCCTGCATATATTGGTTGAGTACACTAGCACGGGCACTGGCACTGCCAAAGCACTGGCACTGCCACAGCACTGGCACTGGCAGAGAAACACGATGAGTTACAGGTAGCAGAAAGCAACTGAGATGGAAACATGTATAGAGTAAAACATAAGGATGGAAGTAAGATGAAGGAATTTGGTGAGGAGAGATGAATGAAAAAACACATGAAAAAGAACGTAGTGGGACACATAATTAAATAGGCAGGACACGTACACAAACGGGCGATGACAGACCGTCGACAAGAGCTCGATCAGCAGAAGAAGGCAGTAGAAGACGAATTACATGATCGGTGCTCAGATGGGAAGACGCTTGAAGCGAGACCTGGGGAGGGAGAGTTAGCATGAGCAGCCACGAATGGGTTGTTTTTGCAGAGGAGAGGGGGCGGGAAAGGAGCTTACAACAAGGGAAGCAGAGGAGGTAATGAAGTAACAAGGTAGATAGGATTCGAAGAAGATAAGAAGATACCGACATGCATGCATACATACATACATACATACATACATACATACATACATACATACATACATACATACATACATACATACATACATACATACATACATGCACATGTGTATGCATACATACATACACACATACATGTATAAATACATAAATACATACATACAGCAAAACAGATATAGCCATGTGGCAGTATATTTTTACGTAGGTTCTGCCCGTTTTATTATTTTATATAGATGTATCATTCTGCGAATTAGTCTCGATGTGACGAACATCATACATTATGTAGTATTAACATATTTACCAGTTAAGCGTTTTGTAATCTCACCTTGTGTTCATAATTCTAGCAGTTATTTTGGTACAATTCTATTTGTCAGCACACCGGCCCACTAGATGAGAATAGGTGCTTTAAACCTATATGATTATCATTAACGCGACGACACGCGAGAAGAACAGTGCCAATGTACACGGTTTACAAAGCTAGTGTTCTCTTCACGTCTCGTCACATATAATTTTGTGTTGGACGAACGTTCAGTAATCCCAACTCGCGAATTTCATAAATTGGTGTGGCACAACATGGTAAACTATATGTAATTGCGTTACAGTGTCATGTTTACACTTCACGTGAATGTGTACTTACGCGCGTGTATATATGCGTGCTTGTGTGTTGTGACAGCTTTGTGTAAGTTTGTATGTTTTTTTCTTCAGCTAGCAGCGGCTGTCACTGTAGCAGGTGCGTGGCCGGACAATTGTCTTTTTGTGTCAATTACTTACGTACCTGTCTAGCCCTTTTCTATCATATATATTGCTCATTATTTTATGTTATATTTTATCTGTTATATATATACTACACTTTTACACCTTTCTAACGTATAACCTTATTTAATTTATTTAACATATTTACCTGTTAAAGGCTATTTATGTGGATGTACTATGTGTATATGTTCTTTTTATCTGAAATAAATGTATTCGTATGAAATTCGTTAAATTCTAATTCTTCATTTCCCCATAATCCAATCTCTTTACTTGCGTCCTCTTTGACTAATTTGTAAGAGTTAACATTGTTGACTCGATTATTAATTAGGGCTACTGTTCCCATCGCGAGGATTCCAATTGAAGTGATATAATTGTCCTGTCTTTATCAATACTACTCTGTGAAGTAATTGTGTTCTGAAAAGTTCATTGAAGTACTACTTTTCGGGGGAATTTGTATGTATTGTCTTCGATAGTTCCCTGCTGTGGACTATTAGTCGGATTGATCCAGTATTTGTTTTGGTTAGTTAATTTCCTGGTTATAGTTATTACAATTAATAGTACTATGACTGGTGTACTTCCGTTTATCACGGGCCGTGCTCCTCGTTGTGATTGACAGAATCAAAGAGAGGCTCAGGAAATATTGACGCGTAGCTGAGTGGCTAGAGTTTCGGACTCTTAAATGAAAGAACCCGGGTTTGAATGCTGTGCTGCGTTTGTTCAAGTTCATTTAGTAATGAATTAATATATGGCTACAGGCTGTGGTGGATAGTAGTATACGAATAGTATTCGCCCATTAATTGCAGCGTGGCTGGATGCTTCCTAGAGCAGTCGAGATGGTGTAAAGTGAAAAGCCCCTTGGTAAATTCGGAGGATTGGATGCAACAATTACGGGTACATTTCGACAGGGTTATGCCTCTAAAATAGGTGGCGTGTCATTTTTCAGATGCCGACTAGATACATGCAATTATGTATAGTCGGTTCGAATACCAGTAGCGCACTAAACATGACTCAATGACTTGCAGAAATGAAATGCGACATGATATAAAACATGTCATATTTACTTATATCTCCTCACCATCAGTAATCTAGGATCGTCTTTTTCTCGTCCCTCGTCATGATATACGTAAACCGTGTACATATGTCGATGTTATAAGTTAGTGCGTGATACAGACAATTAACATCAATTTAGGTATCCTGTGTGCTAAGACTGTATCAAATAAATTACAATTATATAAATCATGTATTGGCCAATGATGTAGATATTGATTGGAGTGGACTGTAAACATATGGCCGGGGGCATGTTTTGTCCCTAAATGAGGCTTATCTTTTCGTGCATGCCGCACAGTTCTTTGTCCGACTGCGGCCCCTGTGCCCACACATTAACTTCGAACTTGTTGGCTATTTGAGGAATGACCGAGATAATGACCAACTACTATAATTATGAGTTCGTATCAGAGCCAACAGTGGTAGGCGATCTTGTTCCTATGAAGATATCACGTAGCTGCTCAAGCTCGGCAATGGGTCATACTCCTAGCCCTTTTGCAGAATTCTAGTAATGTGCATCATTGATATCAGTAATGTAAGTATAAATTATAAAAACCACGTTGATACAGGGATTCTTATCTGCTAGTCGAGGAGACCGCGGCGTTGATAAAGCAATCTTCACCTGCGTTTAAAAATACCCTAGGGGCGCATTTGGGGTTAAGTGATACATCACGCTACATTGGTTGTAAACAATTCTTGCTTTCACCTGTTACTGACACATACGTCAGACGTCAGTCCATTTTATGTTTCCGTGTCCAAACATATTTAAAATATGTTATTTAGCTAGCCGGAATAGTTAGGTAACATAGGTACAAAACACGACCGATATCGACATATTTTTATGTAACACACAATACTTACAAAATGTTGATCATTTGTTACTGCTTGTTCAATACATGTCTTGGTACGCATTTAGTTTTTCATTTGTTTCATAACTATCCATCGTCAAATAATATATATCCTTAGCTTCTTCGGTGATTCAGCTAAAGGTGCTTCGTCTATAGATTTAGCCTGTCGTATTTCTAATGACTGTTCTTCAGATATAGAATAATAATTGAATTTTTTTAAATTAGTGTCATATGCGAAGCGTATAATTAGATGCATAAGGTTACTGACAATCTGGTATCTATGTGTACATTAGCACTGCGTTATGAATGCGTGTGCGTGTGCGTGTGCGTGCCGTGCGCATGTGCGTGCGTGCGAGCGAGCGAGCGAACAAGTGAGTGTATGGGTTTACGTCTTCTTACATGTAACAAAATATCGACATTGATGGAGGAAAACAACATGACAGTTGGCTAAAACTACGATTTTAACAGCGACTACCATCACTACACCATGAATTAGACATATAGCTTAGCGGGACACCATAATGGACCTCACACACACTACTGAATGTAGATTTGTATTACACCGTTTGTTGGCATAGTGACTGACACCAACAACACACTAGTGATTTTAGAAGTTCAGTTCTGACTAGTTGTGCTCATATTTTATGGATACACACACAGACACAGACACAGACACAGACACAGACACAGACACAGACACAGACACAGACCCACAAACAGACACAGACACACACCCACAACCACACACACACACACGCACACATGCACGCACGCACACACACACGCATACACACACACAAACACACACATATATATATATTACTACTACCATTGATACAAATAATATTTTATTTTCTGAACAAACATCTCAGTTGTAAAACGGCTCTATTTCTGGCACCTTGATGTCTTGGCCTAGAGCACTGTTAAGGTAATGACTTATTATGAAAGAACTCACTACTCCAATTAAATAGCGTTATACCCACTGACTCGTGCATGACCGATTATTACAGTGGATACCGAATATAGGCCCCCACCTATATAATTATATGGCGTTACGGCCGCCGGTTAGAACCAGTTAGAAGCTGTTCGCGAAGTATGAAGTGTCTATGAGATGTATCACTCCAAGGACTTGCTTGTACATTACTACGTTATGTTAAGCCAAGGTATAAGATATGCATTTTTCAATGGCATCCTTCTAAATGGAGACGGTAAAAGAATGCTGCAATGCAACAGAGCGAATTGGTGTTTGCAAACAACACTAAACGCGTAACATTTCGAACATATCGAAAGACTTGCGAGACAGTGCAAATTAATATGCCTAGCCATCGGCATTCGTAAAATGAATACCTGAATATTGATCCCACTACTAAATGATCTTCAATCGTTTGTTGGCAAAACATGTTGAGCATTATATTCACCACACACACACACAAACAAACACACACGCACGCACACACGCACACAGCACACACACACAATATATATAACACACACACACACACACACACACACACACACACACACACACAACACACACACACACACACACACACACACACACACACACACACACACACACACGTTTCATTTAGTGGCGACAGTTTCGCTATAACTTAGTCCGTGAAATGTTGAGTAGCAAACCACGGCCAGAACGTAAGGTGCCGCGCAGCTTATGTAGATGGAGCAGTGAGG
>JAODUO010001880.1:32500-37500 GCA_025642075.2 Ridgeia piscesae | reverse complement strand
ATAATAGCCCAAAAGAAGTTGGACGTATTTTTAGACAAATGCTTTGCACATACATCTAGCACCCTCCTGGAATCCTTTCCGAATCCTTCCCGAACGCAGTTCGAACGGCTCGATAGTTTAATATCACTCCCTATTCTTCTCGAAGACTCTCCGAATGCTTTCAGAAATCCATCCAAATAGGTAGAATGCTTACGGAGTAGCCAGTTTCCTTTCCGTTTGCATTCCGAACGTTTCTCGAATAGCCAGAGTCTACACCGACGTCTGCGCGAATGGTAAGAATAGCGGGAGAATGGCAAACGACGTTCGGAATTTGAATTGACAACATGCCACAAAGGAATGCGGCATGCCAAAATAATGTTCGTCCGCGTCGAATGACCTAGAACATCCTAGAACATCACGAACCCAACTAGAACCAGCTAGAACCAAAAACGAATGTCAAAGTTTTATTCGAGAAACGCTCGGAACTCCATACTTTTCTGTGCTTTTGTATGACGCCGGAATTGAGCAATATGTTCCGCTTGACTTAACACTAACAGAACGCACATCCCAAAGATTAGGTGCAGCTACACAAGAGGCCAATGTACATACGTGTAAGTAACACCGTTTGTGATACTATATTCCAAACTGTTGTAGTTGCAATACAAATCTTGTTGTTGTTGTTATTTTTATTGTTTTTATTATTATTATTGTTATTACTATGCCAGCACCTTAAATTATATGAAGCAAGGAAACGAATGTCCTCATTACGGAAGACCTGTTTATGTTCACAGGCTGGTAATGCAATTTCAGTGTATCTGTTTCACAGCAACTTGTAAGTCGTAACATTAAGTTCGATGTTGACAAACGGTTTTTTTTTTCGTTAGTTGCACTCAGCATAGAATCATCTTGCAGATAGGGCATGGCAGATAAATCTAGAAACCGCGCAAGGAGGCCTTCGTCTAACCATGCTCGAACAATGATGGTGGTGGAGACGTCAATAAAGTTTTGGTGCAGTTAAGCAACGTTTTTGTAACAAAAAAAGCAATAGACTCGGCATCTCAGGTTGCATGCAACACGAAAAGTATCAACGTAAATTATGTTTCCTGTTGGCCATAATTCAATTACGAACATGTTCTTCTATCCACTTGAGGTGGCAATGATATGCTTCGTATTGCATAATCGTGAAAACGTAACATCTTTCAAAGACCCCATAGCGAGTGCCAAAAATGTAAAGCTTACCTCGAGAGCAGGAACACAATATGATTTCTTGCTGATGTTTTCGACCAGAACGAAGGACGGTCACCATGAAATGTAATTTTCAAAGGAGAGTCTTCTTTTATACAGCTGTCACGGTCCACCAGTTTTTAGTTTGCGGTACAATGTGTCTAATATATCACGTGATCTCTTCGGATCTATGGATTGGATGTTTTGTTATTATGTAAATTATATTCAAATTGCGTTGTGCCATATTTTAACTAACCCGTCGGTGGTCGGTTATCCCTTTCAACTGTTGCAACAACACTACAACGTATGTATGTACATAAATGTGTACGTACGTATATGTGCATGTAACCATGTATGCATATATACGTAGATATATTTTTTGGCATATTCCAACTGAAACATTGTTAATTTTATTGAACAACAAGACCAGTTTCTAGTTGTAACTTTACCATAGCGGGTAGGCTAAAAACATTTCGGTTAAGTTTGTGGTGAGATTTACTTTTTTCTTATTTTCAATGTTCCTAATTATACCTATACCAACAATACGTCGGAGAGATTTTAAGGCAAATAGTTTGATGTTTGCTCACATTCAAGAATGTGGAGGCGCTCCCTAAGATTAGATTCATAAATGTCATTAACACAGACGTGGTGTTAGTTTGTGTGTCCGCGTGCGTGTCCCTGTGCATGTGTGTTCTATTCTAGCGAGAAAATAACATAATCCCACAATGATTTCGGCGTCGAAACTCATTCCTGTGTGTGCGTGTGCGTGTGCGTGTGCGTGTGCGTGTGCGTGTGCGTGTGCGTGTGCGTGTGCGTGTGCGTGTGCGTGTGCGTGTGCGTGTGCGTGTGCGTGTGCGTGTGCGTGTGCGTGTGCGTGTGCGTGTGCGTGTGCGTGTGCGTGTGCGTCTGCGTGTGCGTGTGCGTGTGCATGTGCATGTTCTATTCGAGCGGGACAATAACGAATAATGCGTTCGGCGTCGCAATGTCGTCTGTCAGCTTCTGAATAGTTGAATCAGTACTTTGCCCATGATTGTCTGATGATATCATCATATCTACGTAACCAACTTGTCCTCATCCATGTGCGGTCTAGCCTTTGTTCATCCATTTAGAATGGTGGAAACAGAACATCGCAGTTGTCAATTCGCAGTGATTTACAACTGGCGAATTGTTCTTCCGTAGCTTGTGGGCAGTTTCGTGAACGTCCTCGGCATCTAGTCGCTAAACCCTGCTCTAAGCGCTGCTCTACTCAGCCGAGCCAGTTCTTGCCTGGTTCACGGAACTCGCCCCATCAGATCGGCCGACACCTAGCTACCACTCTCCCCCTCTCCCCGCCAGTCTGCGTGATCTTGTCTGTCCTTACGTTGACCGTGACCGCGTCAAAGCTGTTGACAGTTCGTTGGCGTAACCGGTATAACACTTTGGTCATATGCCTAATCACATTACAACTTCGGAGACTCTTGGCAATTTAAAATATCAGAAGAAAACACCTATTTTTTGCAACTGCATCGTACGCACCTATTGTTTGCTTACCACGAAAAACTGACACGAGAGGCAAATGTAGAGTGGCGCAAAACTGCCAACATAAGATTTTCAACGAACAGTTGATAGTAAGCAGACCTATTTGAGACGAGTAGCCCATGTTGTACTATCTGCGGCGACTTCCTTTGTTACAGTGATTACCAGGTTTGAAAGCTTGTGGAGAATTTCAAGTCAAGTAATATAAGGTGTGCTCTATGCGACGTCTCCCTTTGTTACTATGATTGCTAGATTTGAAAGACCGATTTGCAGGCAGTATTAGTAACAGTTGCACAACTTCCATTCACAGTAACAACATGGCAAGGAAGAATGTTGTTTGCACCACGCCTCTTGGCCCCATTTTGTTGAAGCACTGAGTGATAATTAAGTAAACTATTAAATAGGACATTTTGATATGACTACATCTAAGAAACGATATGTTTTACGTAGAGCTATACCCAGTCCTTGAGAGTGATCAAGGCACATTCCAGTAAATTCCCCGGGAGAGCGAGTTTTACTAGACTGGGTAAGATTCGTCGGATAATGACATCCATCATACCATATCAACAAAACATTACCTGGTTTCTGTATTCAGTAGTTATAATCTGTTGTGCGTCCAAGTAATATAATAAAACAATAAACCACTGTATTTATGTGTATAGAAAACACAATTTCCCGAAAGGTAGCGAAAGGTGAAGTTTGAACACATACACACACACACACCACGCACGCACGCACGCACGCACTCACACACACTCACACACACACACACACACACACACACACACACACACACACACACACACACACACACACACACACACACACACACACACACACACACACACACACAACACGTACGTGCGTTTCATGAAAGTTGTGTAGTGGCTGTAGTTTCTGACTCTTGACAAAGAGAACCCGGGCTCGTATCTTGTGCTGCCCAGTCAAACTTTAGGCATGTTGTTTTACACTAGATTGCTCCAGTTCACTGCATTGTATGGATATAGACCTGACAGTGGTGGATATTTGTGTACGAATAGTATTCGCTTTAAATGGCAGCATGGCTTGATGCTTCCCAGATAAGTCGAGATGTTGTTCTAATGAAGAGGTCTTCCTGAGAGAAAAGTGTAAAAGGATTCTGTGCTATATAAAAAAATCAAAATGTTTTATCCGTTAACGCAGCATATTCATGCAAATGTGATAATAGCCGGATCCCAAAATGAAGCCGTGTGATAAATGCCTTTGATGCTAGAAAAACGACGCAGGTGTGTTATCGATGTTGTCATCTCCGTGGCGCGACACTGGCATTGTACTGTAAAGTGCTATTGCCGTGAGTTGCATTGCGGTTGATAAAAAAAAAAAAAAAAAAAAAAAAAATTTTTTTTTAAAATTTATATTTTATATATATATATATATATATATATATATATATATATATATATATATAATTTAAAAAAAATTTTAATATTTTTATTTAAATTTTTTTAAAAATTTTTTAATAAAATAATAATAATTAAATAAAAATTTTTATTTTATAAAATTAATTAAAAAAAAAATAAAAAAATAATATATTATTTTTTTTTATAAAAAAAAATATAAAAAAAATCAAATGTTTTATTTAAAATATTATAAATTATAATAATAAAATAATTATAAATTTTATTAAAAAAAATTTTATATTTTATTCTCGAACTGATTGTACTGTAAATGCTATTTGAGTTATTCTTGATAAATGTTTGGTTCTCATTTATATATATATATATATATATATATATATATTATATATATATATATATTTATATATATATATATATATATATATATATATATATATATATATATATATATTAAATTAAAATGTGTTAACTCACGGTGTGTGTGTATTGGTAAACTAGCTTCCTTACAGACAGTCACTTTTCTTCAATAAAAGTAATAGCCATCACATCAAGGTAACCAACATTTTCTCATACCTGTGCGGCCTAGCGTAACAAGTTGAATTCAAAAGAACTGTGTCACACAGTAAGGAGCGGCCCCGCACGTCCGCAGAGCGCGTGATGATTCATGTGTCGCTTTGTTGATGCAGCCGACCGACCGACCGACCGACCGACCGACCGACCGACCGACCGACCGACCGACCGACCGACCGACCGACCGACCGACCGACCGACCGACCGACCGACCGACCGACCGACCGACCGACCGACCGACCGACCGACCGACCGACCGCCGACCGACCGCCGCCGACCGACCGACCGACCGATCGATCGACCGACCGACCGACC
>JAODUO010001880.1:22500-27500 GCA_025642075.2 Ridgeia piscesae | reverse complement strand
AGCTAGTTAAAAGTAGAGGGATATATCAAGCAGGTGTTGTTGGGTTGTCTACCGTGCGTTTGGAGAAGAAACGGGTACTGTTGTTTGAACAGCAAAACATACACCTGGGAATTCGCATGGAAGAGAAGATACTAAAACATGGTCATAGCGGAACGGCATAGAGCTAGTTGACTGTGATTTGCAGAAGCAACAACAACAACATGGGCTGTAAGCCTTTATGTTCAGCTATGAATTACGGCAGGCAATCGGAGGGCAATTTATTTCAAATTAGGAGATTCAAATGAGTTATGAGATTATGCTGACTGTCCAATATAATGCTAATGGTGCATGCGAGCACTGTGAAGCGTTCACAACATGCCTAAGTGCTGATATTATGACCACAATCAACTTCCTTGTGTAATTTTACCTACTTCATAATTGCACCAATTATTTGGGTAAATGCACTGATCATATCTTTTGTTTTCATTATTTGTGAATGCACACAGTTGTTTGCCATATCAGACGAACTCACAAATATCTCTGTGAAATATCAGTGAAATGTAGGGTGGAGTTGCCAAAGCAGCAGTTGGGACAATAACGTACATGTGCAATTTCACTAATCTAGATTAATCTAGATGAAATGTAACTTTCGCATAATTGCTTGTAGCCGCTGGGATAAACATGTTTTCATTCCACTTGGCCATTCGGATGGTTATCAACGTCATTCTTGCGCTTATCAAATGAACTTCTTGAGGGGAAATATCCGGCGCCAAAACGAGCTGTTTTTTAGGGATTGTAAGGAGAGAAATCCGATGTGTTCTAACATTGTGCTAATTGTTGTAAATATCACACATTGCAGCCGACATTTTGCTTCCAAGATCGGTCTTCATAATTCCCACACGAGCTGATGTTCTGCCTGCCTATGCATCCGTCAGACCGAAGGCAGAAACAAATGAACTTATCAAATGAACTTCGTGAATGTAAATGTTCGGCGGCAAACAAGCTGTTTTCTCTAGTATGTACAGGTATTGTAAAAAGAGAAACCAGTGCATTTGTATATGTGCTAACTGTCTAAAATAGCATACATTTGTAGTAGCGCAGTGGCTATAAGATAGAGCAACGGACTCTCGACTAAGGGGTTCGGGTTCCAATCCTGTGCTGCCCTGTAAAACCTCGGCATGTTTTTTCAGTCTACATTGTTCCAGTTCACTCATCTGTATGAATGAGTACCTGGCTATAGAAAGTGGTTAATATTTGTGTGCGAATACTCTTCGCACATAATTGCAGTGTGGTTGGAGAGAAGACGAGATGGAGTTCGATTGAACAGGTCTGCTCATCAGTAAAGTGTAAAGCGCGCTTTGAACAATCCTGAGGATTGGATATTGCGCTACATAAGAACTTACTTGTCTACATGTTGCTTCCAAAAAATCTACCTTTACTACAGCACCAGTTATCGTCAATTTCACTAACCTAGCTAGGTATGTGTTGCCTGAAACGAAGTGTTTATATAAGCCACTGGAATAAACATGTTTACATCCTACTTGGCGATTTGGTTTATTAGCAAAATAATGGTTGCGCTTACCAAACTAACTTCGTGAGTGCAAATATCCGGCGGCAAAACAAGCTGTTTTCTGCAGTACTGCGCGTATAGCATAATTACAACGTTCATGTTCATCGTTGCTAAATGCAGCATACATCTGCATAAGGATTGCAGTCGTTAATGTAATTTAAATGTTGTAAATTCAGTAATGGATCACCAGACGTATATTCGCAACTAATTGTTCTTCGTGTGACTTCCGTCCGAAAGCCACGAAGGCACTCTTATGCAAGGCTCTGATCCAGTCTACCACAACCCAGGACACTGCGAGGCTTGGCACTTCGATACACCAATTCAGGGTACACTAAATGTAATACGGGGCGAACGACTGGAGGTACGAAATCATCACCGGAAGTTATTTGCACGAATAGCCTGCTTCCCCATCATACGAAGTCACTGAAGTTGCAAAGATACGAAGGTAGATGTAACTTCGCCACATTATCGAAAGGAGTGAGAGCCACTGGCGACATCCCCGCAATGTCGTAGTTCGCTCTAGCATAACTGCTAATGGCAAAACAGGTCCTGGATTTCGCTGACGATCAAAATCAATTGATATATCAATTACAATTATGCGCAAGACATCCGTCAAACTTTGCCATTACCAGCAATGCTGATAAAGCTTAAATATGTCAATTATGTTACTTTTTTGGATATTATTTTTTTTAGAGAAAACATTAATCCATATGTTTTCTTATTAAAAAAAAATTCCTTTAGGATTTGGTAATAAAAATATCTTCTGAAATAACAATTTCTTCAAAATATATGACAGAAAACACGTGTTCAGGCAGCCATTTTATTGACCACTTGCCGTAGTGTGCTAGGTACCGTTACATCAATGTTGTCTGATCTCGATCAACCGGGAGAGACGTGCAAGTTTACCTACGTCGTTGTGTGTAAGCTAAACACATTATGAATCACAGAAACATACCATGCAAGAGAGCAGCTATGACTTTGCCAGATGAAGTTCCCGCTGAAATGTCTCAGATTTTAGTTTGGACTTTCCTTGAGTAGTCGCAGCAAATAATCCTCCCAGTTCATCAAATTCGTCGGTCCTTTATCAAGGTCAGCCAGTCAATTCCTCACAGGTAAAATGCCTCCTGAACAAAATCCCTGATCCATGTATGTTATATTCCAAATGTCTGACTGTTGCGTCAGTCATGATGTCCACACAGGTGCATTCGTTTCATCGACATGTTGCTTAGTAAACACATCACACCTACTACTGCAATCACCGGTGCCTCAACGATCTTTGTTACGATCACACGTAAAACAGATAACAACTTGAGTAACAAACCGTTGACTACCAGCTTATTCTCAGCACACCTGGTCGCACCGACAACGGCGCAGACTAATGACAGTGACATCCACTACTTGCTGTGAGAGACTTTGTCATGATGATTGCCGGGCTCGTAAAAGGATTGCTTGTGCACTACCCCGGTGACGATAACGGGTCGACAGATAGCCGACATCAATTAGCTTGACTAGGATCTCGCAATATAACCTGATACAAGTTCAACGCCCATCTCTGCGCGCAACAATACATAGTCTGTCTACTACGTGCATCCGTAAACCAAGTGTGTCACAGCGCGGAAAATGTCTACAACTTGAGAAAGAGGAAGGGAGGGAGGGGAATGAAACGGCGTGTGTGTGTGTGTGTGTGTGTGTGTGTGTGTGTGTGTGTGTGTGTGTGTGTGTGTGTGTGTGTGTGTGTGTGTGTGTGGTGTGTGTGTGTGTGTGTGTGTGTGTGTGTGTGTGTGTGTGGGTGTGTGTGTGTGTGTGTGTGTGTGTGTGTGTGTGTGTGTGTGTGAGTGTGTGTGTGTGTGTGTGTGGTGTGTGTGTGTGTGTGTGTGTGTGTGTGTGTGTGTGTGTGTGTGTGTGTGTGTGTGTGTGTGTGTGTGTGCGTGCGTGCGTGTGTGTGTTGTGTGTGTGTGTGTGTGTGTGTGTGTGTGTGTGTGTATGTGTATGTGTGTGTGTATGTGTGTGTGTATGTGTATGTGTGTGTTTTGTGTATGTATGTGTGTGTATGTGTGTGTATGTGTGTGTATGTGTGTGTATGTGTGTGTATGTGTGTGTATGTGTGTGTATGTGTGTGTGTATGTGTGTGTATGTATGTGTATGTGTATGTGTGTGTGTATGTGTGTATGTGTGTGTGTGTGTATATGTGTGTGTGTGTGATGTACATATCCTCACCGGGAACCCTACTTGACATGCTTTATGACATGCAACCAGATCAGATCAAACCCATTCGCCACGACTTGACACCCGCTCATTATCGCATCACCGACCGTTGTTAAGATTCCTATGTCATTCACTCTGTGTGGCGTACGATACTGAGGCGCAGTTCACTCGAGCTGATATCATAGGAGTGTAGCTATCGTGAAAAAACCAACAGCGAAAACATTGCAGTGTGTTGGATAGCTGCGACGAAAATGACGAACGCCTCTCCGTTACTTCCCGATTGGGCGTTCAGGGTGGCGATGGTGGAAGTACATCTTCTGGGGGTTCATGAACATCGCCGTCGTGAACGCCTATATCCTGTGGAAAGCCAGCAACCGGCCCCTACCTGGGAACAAACGTCTGTACGGACTCCATTTAAAAAAAACTGAACTTGTGCTAAACTTGTGCAACGCCGCCATTTCCATGCGCAGGAAAATATGGTGGTCACATGTTCGTTTTGGTGGCCACAAGAGAGTGTGCCAGTCCTGCCGAAGGTAAGGCCGACAGACGACATCGGGCCGATCGGTCGAAACGTGTTTCGGCTGTTACACATGCAATGTGCATCTGTGCAAGGAAGGCACTTGCTTCACGGACCACCAAGAAATGGAACATTTGTGCACTGGTGTTGCATGTTGTGGTATATATGGAACTAAATATGCCAAACCATGTTCTTTATTTTCAGTTTGTCTCCCTGGTAGTCAAGACAAATTATAATATTTTGAAAAATATACATGATGCACACATACACACACGCACACGCACAGCACACGCACACGCACACGCACACGCACACGATCGGTCGAAACGTGTTTCGGCTGTTACACATGCAATGTGCATCTGTGCAAGGAAGGCACTTGCTTCACGGACCACCAAGAAATGGAACATTTGTGCACTGGTGTTGCATGTTGTGGAACTAAATATGCCAAACCATGTTCTTTATTTTCAGTTTGTCTCCCTGGTAGTCAAGACATAGCCCGACTGACAGACACGCATGTAGACATACATCATGCTGACACTATTTACAATTGCAGTACAGATAAGATTACAACACCCGGTACATTTCCAAAGTTGCACAGCAGTCACTTATCATGATTGTTATGTTACAAATTTGCTAGCCGTCAGAATGTAACACATGTTATATCGTTGGATAGGTAATTAAATAATAGTTCAGGTGAACACAACATGTAGCAGTAGAAAGTGAAGAATA
>JAODUO010001880.1:0-17500 GCA_025642075.2 Ridgeia piscesae | reverse complement strand
AATGCCGTCAACTCTACGTAAACAAACCGATGTCACTCACAGTAAAAATAATTACCAACATTTTACAAATTTTAACTTAAAACAAGTATATCTGCATGATACAGAATAACAGTTAATGCATAAAATATAAATATATTAATATATTAATAAAGTCATATAAATATGTTAATTACATATCAAGATGTTCCCAACACTTAAAAAACTACAACACATACAAATCGTACTCACCATGCGTCGAATCGGGTCATCCAGTACAAAGGCGTTACTGATACGCTCTGTGATATCATTAAGCCCTCTTTGGTTTCAATTAAAACTTTATTATGACACATTTACTAGCTTCTAGAATAATTGCGGCGAACCGTGGTGGATACTGTTCACGATGTTAAGGATAGTTAGACCTGTTCCCTGGATCGATGGAATTTAATTATTTAGAAAATATTTCCTGGTTCGAATTGTAATATCGGAGATTTTTCGTGGTTTAATATTGTACATTTATCAGTGTAACGCTACAATTAGTTTTACTGGAGTCGAAATTCCTTTTTACATCACGGTTTCTAAACAAGCAGAATTATTCCCCCCAAGCTGATCTCCATTGCCTCAGCGGGGAGTACGCGAGCTAGTTTGCTTTATTATCTACATAATTATGGAGACAAATTATTATCGGGAAAATTACGATATCGTTTTATAATGGACGGAACCGAGAGACCCAAGATCGTTATCATCGTCGTCATCATCGTCGTCATCATCATCACCATCGTCGTCGTCATTGTCATCGTCATTCAAATATTAACCACTGACTTGTTATAATCTTTGTAATTGTCGTCGCTACACGTTGACATACCATAAAGTCGTAGTGTCTCGTGCAGCACCGGACTCGAGTAAGTATTTGTGGGAGGGCAAGTCATGTCCACCGCGATGAAGATGTCGGCCACGGACCGCCATAGCAGTGGCTGCTTCAACCGTGTCAGCAGCCTAATCACGTCCACGCAACGCTGGCGTTTGGCTATTTCGGTGTCATCTGTACATTTTGAGACAACAGTTCTGGCAAGTGACAACTGCCATTTTGACATCGACAATAATTAATATCGCGTTCCATTTAAATATCATTTTATGTTATTCTTTTTTGTATAATGTCATCTTCAACTTTGTTTCTGTCAAAACGGTCCAAGCAGAAATCACGAGAGATGAGATAGGCTGCATATCATTGCACCTTTTAATTCGACCAATATTCACTACCAACAGATTCTCTAAATGGATCACTTAAGATGTTGCGGTGTTATCACCTATGAGAGCCATATTTAAGTAATTTCACATTCGCTTATCACGCAACAGAAACAGAAAAATTGTTCCGTGCCTGAAGGTGCGGGTCAATGTCTGGAAGGAGCGGTATCAATTTCCTTTGATGCGAGTTAGAGCGGCGAGGAGGGAAGTCTTTGTTATGTCCAC
Organism: Ridgeia piscesae; assembly: GCA_025642075.2. Lineage (NCBI taxonomy): Eukaryota > Metazoa > Annelida > Polychaeta > Sabellida > Siboglinidae > Ridgeia > Ridgeia piscesae. The sequence goes on along the minus strand of JAODUO010001880.1, from coordinate 16,054 downwards.
GAAGTTGTTCTTCGTGCAGTAGAACATTACGAACTTGGCATATGTGCTCGCTCGCTACAGTCTGCAATTTCAGACTTTCGTTCAATGTCGCCACATCGCTGCGTTGACGTCAGCCGGTCTCCAATAAGCGAGCAGCTCGCAGTGATCACTCGCCATATATATGTTGTTCAACTCCGAGGCTGGATCCCATACTGTCAAAGCGTATTCCACGATGGGTCGAAATAATGTTTGACGGTATGATCTTTTGATGCTTTAGGGCATCTGCTGATGTTCTCTGTAGGAAACCCATGTTGGCCTTCTTTGTCACACTGTTGGTGTTGTCTTTCCCTGTTAGAGTTCAATCGATGGCTATCACAAACTTATTGAATCTATGAATAAAGTATTCGCTGTTTATTTTCAGTCCAGATTAAACTCAACCAGTTAATTCATTTCACATATCTGCAGCCTGTCCCTGTCACCTTGTAATGTATCTGTATCATTTGGTGGGTGTTTCTGTAGAGGGCACGTGGTTTGACAGGACCTTTATGTAGCAAATCAAGAGGACGGATCAACATACTGGAGTATGTCTGGTAAACAACAGTCTGATACTGTTATAGACTAGTACTGCATCACATCTACCGAGTCTGATCGTTCAGTCTTTTTTGGGTGCTGGTCGTCGTACAGTCAAGGTTTGGGAGCGTATGGTAGTTGGATTGTTAGCCTATCAAATATAATGATTGTGCGTGTATACAGTATACATGCACACGTGTATGATCACCCTAATGCTAGCTCACGATGAGACATAAAACGTTGACTGACAGGCTTTGGCAGTGACTCAGCAATTGCTTCAATGGCTCTGTTCGTTAATTATATAGGAGACCGCTTAGCAACTGTTATAACGCTAATGCCGTCTCATCAGGTGTTTTGATGCTGCGTGCTTGGACACGCCCCCCGAAATGTGTCAAAATGCAGTGTTAGGTACTGACGGGTTAGAGCAATGTGACTTGGTTTGATGAAGATGAAACGGCGATCTGTGTTTTGAGTATTCCAACACTTTACTTATGACAACTTTGTTGCCATGACATTTTGTGCTGAGCTAATATTTCAGCTAAGATTAAAACGTCACGACACATTATCTGATCGTGGTAGTGTCTTGTTTACCAATATTGGCATCCGATCATGACTGACAGCTAATAAATATCAGTATTCGTCTAAATGCGGCAGTCCAGTGAAAACCGCACAGTAAGATCAGATGTTGGGGGCAGCAGTAAGCTCGTTTAAGCAATATATTGTGAAGAACGAGTTATCACAGAATTAACTGATAAATCCATTGAAGCAATTGCTGAGTCACCGACAGAGCCTGTCAGTCGAGGCTTTATGTTTCATCGTGAGCTAGCATTAGAATAGTCATACACTTGTGTCCAAACACAAAGCTTGCATTTGATAGACTAAAAATCCAACTAGCATACGATCCAAACCTTGACTGTACGACGTCTGAGGCGTGTTGGCCAGCACGCAACAAAGACCTCATACTCAACGATCAGACTCGGTACATGTAAAGCAGTAAAATATGCAGATTTCATGGATGGTGCGAGCATGTTCAAGTGCTGGACAATGCTGATTAATAATAAATAATAATAGTGTTGAAATGTTTATAGAAAACGCGCAAGTGCGAGTTAACATCAGCGTTCACTTCCTGTTTCAGTGTTGTCAAGCCAGGCTCCAGGCACAGCATGAATCTCAAATGCTCCCTCTCAAGTTGAGAGGGAACATTTAATGTTTTGGGTGTTAGTTTGTTCCATGGTTCTATTGGGGCTACAAAGAAGAAGTGCTCATAATCTCAGACAGACATGGGGTAAAATACATTTAAATGTATTTAAATACAAATACAAATACTGTTGAGGGATTCAAATACTTTTAAATGCAAATGTATTTAAATGCAAATATAAATACATTGACAAGTATTTCAAATACGTTTTCAAATACTTTTCATTTTCAGGATACATTACTATATAGGTAAAATAAACAAAACGATATATCAAAAAGTTCGAGACATCTAGTTTGTTGCCATTGTCTAAGTTGTGTATCTTAACTTAACCTGAGTAATTAACAGTTCTGCAGTCATAAAATTATTTTTACACTTGTAATATTAATACGTAATAAATTTTCTACAAAATAGTTATTGGCTAACTTCACAATTATATATACATATTTATTATATATAATTTAATGTTTGTTATTCAATATTTAAATGATGTAAAATAATAGTTCACCTTTATACTTCTACAATTGGCATTTATATCACCAAGGATGGTGGACGTTAGTGCTTATATGGGATAGTGCAAAGTCCTGCTGCAAGGCTAAATTAATGCAATTGTCCCTTTAATCATTCCTCCACACCCTTTTCACACAACCATGGCAATGTGGACAGAACCCACAGCCATGCTTTCTATTCATTCACTGAGGATCACTTAACAAGATATGAGTTGAATCGGGTTCTTCCTTTAGCATCTGTATCAATCAGGCTGCCCTGCACACTGGGCTGGGTGATGTTTGAACAAAGTTCACTGTGGCTTATTTAATTGAGGATATCTGGCTTGAACACATGGCTTGCTAAACCAAGCCAGGCTTCTTCCTCTATCACCCAAAGGGAATTGGCAAGCCGGTGCCCACAAGTGCTAATCTGTGTAATTAAGGTCTAAGTCACTGATATCACATTGGCTAATTTAGCTTAGCAGTAACTTACATGAACATAGTGGAGGAAATATTGTAGAGGTATTTGAAAAAAGTATTTGAAAAAGTATTTGAAAAGTATTTGAAATATCAAATACTTTAGGAAAATATTGAAATACAAATACTTTCAATTCCTAAATGTCAAATACAAATACAAATACTTATTGGCTTCCAGGAGTAGCGTGAATGTTGCACTGCAAAGTCTATATTGATACCATGGCATTACATCTCATGTAAAACACCCACAGATAGGCCAGATGTAGTGCCATGTTTTACAATGTACTACCACTACCAATTTACCAAATTATCCTACTTAATTTCCCTTAACCTAATAAAAACGCACATATCTAGTGTAAATTTATGGCATTCTTATATTTACAGTGATTTAAAAAAAATTGAAAACCGTAATAAGGCACAACCAATTTGGCTACATACCATTGTTTAACTCTTTAGACCCGAAATCATGTGTATGCCCCCATTCCAACTGTCTGGGTGCATCTTTTAGCACTGAAAATGCTTAGAAGTGGCGCCATCTCCTGGGTACTTATGTGACTTATGTCAATGGATTCTTTAGAGTGTCTGTTGTGCATAAAGGGTCAGACTACTGCAGTGATTGTATAGAAATAAAAACAAATTCTCAGGTACAGTTTCCTTAAAATCTGACAAAAAGCTGATATGGCCGCCAGTGGAAAACCAACAGTGCTCTGTGCCCATTACAGGTATTTGTGATGTGGATTGTTTAATGCACTCAATTTTTAAATATCAACTGACAAAGAGTTAATAATTATGCACAGGAGTCCATGCAAGCACATCTTGAGACAGTTTCACACATTTGATTTGATGACAATGTAGTATATTTGGAACCACCTTAGTGAACTTTGAGTGTAGTGATACGGTTTCTTAGGTCATGCTATTTAGTAAATTATTTACCTCGCAACAATTTATTTGCCATCATATAGTTTGGTGCATCTCACAGCCTTCTCAGCTGACATATTTTTATGGTTGTGTCAAACAACCATCATCGTGGATCATGACCGGTGGGAGTTCTTGCCTAATGTCTCTGTTTAGTGATGCATTCATCCTGTGCATGTTAATGGCCTCTTTTTTTCCTATGCCAGTTCTCTTCAAGGTCTATGATTTTTACATCCCTCATGGAACACTGGTGGCTTGAGTTCAACTTGGAGTCGCTTATCGCTGATAGGGGTTGGCGACACTGACACGATAGGTGTACTTTAACTCGTGTGCCCTGTGGTCTTGCCATTTCTCCTATGTAGTGTTGGTTGCAGTCCAGGCATTGGGTGTCGTATACCACCCCACACTGCTGCTTTGTCTTTTTTGTCTTTCGGATTCACCAGCAGGGATCTCAGGGTGTTGATAAATTTAGGTTTGCTGTACATAAGCCTACCCTACCATGTTTTTGTTGTAGTTTTAGAAATCTGTACTGTTGGCACTTTTTAACAATGTTTGTGTGGTCCTGAATCCTTCCTCCTGAGTCCTGACTGGCAGATTTACTGTTAAATGTCTGTCTATTACGTTCAAGGATAAACTTACGTTGGCCTCTGTATTCTGTATTTGACCCGTTTGAAACTCATTTTTGTTCAAGTCACACCTGAACATTATCCGTAGTTCATCGCACGTTATTTACAACAAACAGATAAAACAAATTGCAATTTACTGGATTGATTTCTCGGTCAACTGCGCACGACCAGTCATAGTGTTGTTGCAAAAAAGGAACTGATTGTAACATGGAAAACATGGCGAATTATTTTATTAAGATGTTACTAAATGTTTTTTGTGTGTGTGAAGTGAACGATTAGTAAAATGCTAGTCTTTAAAATCTACATTATTTTGTTCACGTACATTAGTTTAGTAGTTTAATAACCTCAGACGTTACTATGGTCCACAGACACATCACAAGATGGCGACAGAGGTGCTCATCCAGACCGAGGCCACTTTTGCGACACCGAAATCCGGGCAAGCGAAAGCGAGCGCCTGTCTGCCCACGCGTGCGTCGTGGCGGCCGGAATTCCGGTGCTGCGCCGACTGCTACTGAGACAGACGAAGCTGCGACGGGCGCTCGTCGTGCGCGGCCAGGATGTGCGCGTGTGTGGCGCCATCTGGCGGGTCGTGCTACAGTTGATGTACACGGGCCGGGCGTTCGTGATGCTGGACGTCAGTCAAGGCCAGTTTAAATGGAACATTCTTTGATGAATCGGAATTCGCCGGTCAGTATGGGCATGCCCCGGTGAAACAAGAACCGCTGTCGGACTACGAAGATATCGGCGCATCATTCGAATTTCCCACTGCGCAACATAACGGTTGTTTAATGTTAATTCATTAAACAACCCATCGCACGGCACGACTGCCTTCAGCAGACACAGACGCAGACATGTCGTCATGGCTGTACCCGACCACGACGGAGAGCACCGTCGATGAATCATTCGCCAGCAAACTGTTTACGCCCACCACGAAACCAGTGGCGCCGCGCTGCGTCGTTCTCGTTAGCGACGACGAGCTGAAGCTTTATGAATGCACGATTTGCGGCAAATCGTTCAACAGCAGCAAAAACACCCGGCGTCACGAGCGCACGCACCTGCCGAGGGAGGTCCGCTTCGCAAAGCGCATCCAGAACGCTGCCTTGGCGGCCATGCGGCGCATGCACCGGGAGTACCATTGCTCAATTTGCGGCAAGCAGTTTCCGAACGGTAAGAACATCAGTCGCCACAAGAAAACACCCCACAAAGCAGAGGTCTTACCCGACCCGACGACGACGCCGACAGACAGTGGCGCCACGTGCACGTGTCAGACTTGCGGCAAAACATTCCCGAGTCGGCGCAACCTACGCTGTCACGAGGCGCAGACACCGCTGTCACAACAAGGCGACAACGACGACAGTGGGCGAAAAGGACGCGACGTGTCGTGTTGGTGACGCGACTTCTGACGGTGACGTTTGTCCTGAAGGTGTTTTCATCATAAAAGGGCCAAAGACTGAGACGGCGTTTTGATTTCCAGTGATGTTCACTGGTGTCAACATTTCCTACATATTTCTATGGATACATCAGATAATGCTTTTACAAAGACGTTTATGAATAAAGATAGATAACATTATTGCTATAGAGAGGATTGGGACAGTGGCAATCTACCTTTTTATTTGGATGAAGAGAGTCTATATCTACAATATATATATATATATATATATATATATATATATATATATATATATAACACACACACACACACACACACACACACACACACACACACACACACACACACACACACACACACACACACACACACACACACACACACACACACACACACACACACCATATAATTGTAAACCATTTCTTACGTATAACAAGCTAGTTGATTCTGCTGCTGTAAAACTGATCATTTATTAACGATACATTTATTAAAGCACTAATGACAATCATTGCTCGATATCTCGGTTGTACAAGTTGTATGTATGTATAGGTTATGACGCACTGCATTGGTAATTCCCTCCACCAGGTGCAGAGTTGGGCGAGCCATATCAGCTATTTTCATGTCTTCCCATCAGTCACATGTGTACATGCATAGTTTTTGTCCAGCTGCCCATGAAGTGGTCTGCCTATACACATGTAATGTTATACTTTCAAATTCCGCCCCTGCCTCCGCCCCTCTCCATCCTCCTTTATCTGTCTCTCTGTACAACACTACTTCGTATCAGAGCTGTAACAAGTACATTTATTTTGTACTTGAGTGAAAGTAAAAGTAACCCTAGAAAAGCTACTCTAGTAAAAGTGCATCTAAAAATGGTCTTGAAGTACAAGTAAAAACATGTACTTGAAATAAACACAAAAATACTTTTATCCTGAAACTAATTATCAATGGGCGATGCAGCCAACTGTTGTAAATAAAACAAAACATTCATAATTATACGTTGGTGTGTACATCACGCAGATATAAATTGTTTGCTATTGTTGTTGTTCTATGCATAAACATATATATTTAACACTATAATGGTGCAAACAACATTGTGTAGGCCAACTAGGCCTCCACGCTGTAAATACACAATGCTTTAATAATAAGTCCACAGCAACCATCGTATTCATAAGTTGAACTAATAGTAATTCACGTTGTTATCGGGGAATCTTTCTTAAATTGTTTATTACCATCTGGGTCTTAGATGGATGTGTGGTGGATGTTATCATGTGTTACTTGTTGGAACAGCGTTATACAAATTTCACGATTACGATTATGGGGCATTTCGTCTAGCTAGATGAATGGTTTTAATAACGTGTCTTTTAAAATGTCATCATTTGTAATAATTACTAATTGTAAGTAATTATAAATAACTTTAGTTAAATTAAACAGTTACACACACTGATCGCTATTAAAAATAGACATATATTATAAAGACGTGGTTCCACAAATAAGGTTAGTGGTGGGCGATAACTGGGAGCCTTCGATATCTATAGCATGTGCAGTTCACAGTGACCATCTAAAGCTAATAAACTGTATCAACAATACGCAAGTCACAAGAAGACAAGTAAAGCAGATGTTTTTTCATGTCTAGTCAATGCAAGGCTTTAAATAACAGGGCCAATGCCACTCATCGGCATTGTTGTCTTACTAGCCCAGTCAGGAAGTCTTGCACTGCACTTGTGACACCTTCAGCGTCAGACCCCAGATTGCAATTATCTCACTGGCTTCTTCAGGTGACAAATCAAATCGTTTATTCAACTGATGTAGAAATGTCTGTCTAGCTGTTTTGTACGTTCCGGCAGATATTTGTAAATAAATCTACGCTAACGGCAAACATAGCCATGCTTCGGGTGCAGATCATTCGCGGAACTTTTAGGACATTTGCAAATATAACAAAGACATTATGAGTACTTCACTACATTTACAAAATGTACACATATTTTACTTCGTTACACGTAAAAGTACTTCCCAAAAATGTACTTCGTTACTCACTAAAAGTAAACTTTCTACTTAAGTAAAGTAACGAAGTAAATGTACTTCGTTACATTACGGCTCTGCTTCGATTTACTACCTCGTATTACTTGACCTTCCGCTAACCGGTTCTTCTTTAATTCTCCCCTTGTGGCCAGTACAGTACAGTATACAAAACCAAGAGTAAGTCATCAGGTGGCGTTGAACAACTAAGTCAATACATTGTACAAGGAAATATAATAGCACAGAGAAAGAAGGCAACCATATTTGCTAATATGTTTTATTGTCATGCGTCGTTTTCAGCGCGTCATAGCAAACATGCAATTTACATTTTGTCAACCGACATTTGCTCAGCTGATGTGATGCATTTGTTTTCTTAAAGCTCAACCAATATAATATGTATTAATACAAAGCCCCAGTCCTATTAGACACGAGTTCGTGTGAATTCGATACATGTGTAAATTATAAAATTTCACACCTCCACCTGAGTCCACTATATAGAATATCAACTGTTACTTTCAACTTGTTACGAATCACAATACTATCTACAAGACACACAGGTGCATAACATATATATGAGTATTAAAATAAACTTTGTAAAAAACATTTTTATACGCTTATATACCTAAAAGTAATGTTGATGAAGGGTCACATATGTCCATTTTGATTGGCTTACACCATGGCTTTGTTTTTAAATATAATCTGATAAAAACACATGCAGACTTTACGATATGTATAAATATATATACTATCCGGACTCTATGATATATACTTACTGTGCAACAGCACGTGCATTTATGTTGCTTATTATATAAGAAAACAGTTGTGTAGCCCGAGGAGGGCAACAATTACTTAAGTACCATGTATATGAATTAATAAGATAATCACAATTAACTACTAAAACTAAGTACCAGGACGCCCGTTTAACAAAACAATGACACATGCGTGTCAAATATTTCCTATTTAGCTGCGATGTAATCGTATATAATTGCCAATTTATTGTGATTTGGATGTGTTCGCGGGTCATTTCGAAATGACGTTAATTTCCAGCGACAGACGGAAGACAGATGAAGCGCCGACTGTTTCTCTTTACACCATTAAACATACTTCTTGTGTTGGAAGGCGGAGGCGCTGAATAGTTGTATTTTAAAGTATACTTATCCTAGACCAGTTTGTTCCTAAAACTAATAAATTTCATTAACATGAACATCAGTGATGTTTTCATAAAGCATAATATGCAGTGATTTGGTTTTCGTTACATCAAATTTCAATTTCGCAGTGTTGTTAATACGTCCAGCTTGTGCGCATACCGTGTCTAATAGGATTATTAATAGCAGTGCATTCTACTAAATTCAAGTTCATTGTCGTTATTCGTTTCCATGACATATTCCACGATTTCATCAGTCGCCTGCCTATTCTTGAAGTCATTTGGGCGCTTTTGCCTGAAATAGAAACACACCAGTCGTGAGGCACTAGGCTCATGTAATAAATTCCAGTCATCACTACTGCTCTATAACAATATTAACGTCTAATTGCCCTGCATGTTGCCAGCCTGTATCTTCACAAGGCACATTTGTTGTCAACTATGTTAAAGCTCACCACCGCCAATGGATCCATTACTGGATAAGGAAGTTACCAGTTAGGCGGAGTATAATCTGAAAACATATATATATATATATACACTATATATATATATATATATATATATATATATATATATATATATATATATATATATAGTGTATGAGATATACCAAATTCTTGTTATGTAGAATATTCAGAGACAAAGAATGAGGAAATGTTAACAATGGGAGCACGGAATACAAAATGAGAGAGACAACGAAGAAGAAACTACGATGGAGCAACATTGTGGTATAAGAGTTGCACAAGCAGACATGAATATCTGAATGAGGAAGAACATTCTGAATGGCCTAGTTAACTAAGTGATAAAGGAACGAACATTAGTTGTCGATGTGTATAAAGACTACACTAACCTGTCTGTCTCGCCCGTTGTGTCCACCTGGCCCGGGGTAGTCATGAATGAACAACTCATCCGCCTGGTCAACGTTGCGATTCGCAAAGTTCCGCACGACGCTCCAATCCTGCAACATAGATACTTTCTAGATTACGGACATTTGGATATTAATCGATGTCGACACAATATACTTTAACGATATAGCCAAATATGTGATGATAACACACACACTGCGTAATCATCGTTGGTAGAGTCTACACGAGACGTACATAGAAAGCGCAAATATCAGCATTCACGGATCCTATTACTAAACAAATCGTATGTTGGCGAACAGAGAGAAGCAAAAAAGCAGCATGGATAAATACTATAATAGAAAAGTGTAACACTTGGATATGGACCAGTGCTGCATCGTTTACATCTATGAGTGATTCCTGGAGAGCCGTACGGATATAGCATGAGGCGGACGCGCCTGTTTCATTATCGATATGCCGCCACCATTCACTGTAGGTTGCGAAATAAAACAGAAAGAACAATCTAATGTAATCACAACATATCCCGATGTGAAATTACAACGTACAATGTTTCCAACGTGCTTCATAGCCTTGTTGACGGCTTGCATTCTGCCCAGTTCGTACGGGTCGGCGAGGACGGGTTCTCGCATTGCCTCACTCCGCTGCTGCCAGAACATTGGTCGCTTCATGGAGGTCGGACTGGAAGTAACACGCCATGAACGGTTGAGCCGAGTGTAGGAATGATTGATACATCTGTCATGATGACACTGACAATGCAGTAAATATCATACAACGCAATTGAAGTATTGTTTCGTACATTATCATTGCCGATATTCAGACTGTTGTAAACAAAACTATTAGTGTCATACACCTATATTCTTCGAATGACTGGGAAATATTGTAATTGGTCCCCAAAAAGTGGAACCAGTATAACATATTTACTAAAACACATGTTAATTTCGTAATCTGATCGAACATAACGACATTATTTTGGTAATATAAATGTTATGGCATTTGTGAGATTATCACTTGAACTTATATATCTAGGTTGCTTTTATAAAATGAATCCTAAATGGGTTATGATAAGAACATGCTTATTCCGGGTAGGAATCAATATTAGCTCTAAAACTAATTACGAAATAAACTATAAAGTAAACAACACTTAATACGCTACTGCGCTGATAATGGATCATTCATTTATATGAAAACATGTTACAATGCAAGAAATAATTCATTTAGCCAACGCGGAATTGCTTTCAACTCGATGGTCGAAAGTAGTAACTGCCAAATTATGTTATCAGTGGTGTAGTATATATGGTGTCGGACCTTCAGTGACAAACGCTATACATAACTAACATTATGGCCACAGCCTGTTCATATTATTTACAATTTTTTGTTGTATAAATAAACCTAATTTATAAATAATCCTAAACAACATTTACAGGCATTTAGCGCCGCATAACGGACATAACATTTTGCAAGTCTATTATTACTTTCTATATTACCTGTAGATGCCTGCATCATTCGGTTCTGCGGCAACGTGTTTACGTCCGCCTGTCACCTTTCTGAGGATGAATACGACGAGTATGACGACGAGGATGAGTAGAATGAGGCCGATGACGCTACCAAGGACAGCAGGCAACCAACGGGAATCTACGGGTAAGAAAGGTGTTTCTGCTAAAACATGTTTTGTTATCAGGCTGTCACTAATAACAACACTGGTTCCACACTAATGGTGTTGGTCTGTACGGGTTTGTGTTTCATGCCATGCTTAAATTTGCAATCACGAAATGTAAGATCAGTTAAACCTGATAGCAATAATGATAATGATATAACCTGCAAATATTTCGCCACTTTGGGTTTCTGAGCAGTACAAGTACATTTGCAGTAAAATTAATTTTTATAAGACTATAGTCTTATCTTCAATTATGCAGGATTAATTTACTTTTTTGGAAGTTTTGTTTTCTGAACATCGCGAATGCGGTATCATGCTGGGTATATGGGACCGCTAATAAGATACTATGAATATTCGTCATGTTCAATTGGCAATTGCTCAAATTGTAAACACAACTGCAGTGTATGTCCAGCAACGCATTTGCAGATTATTATCATTATTAAAAATAAGGAATGCAACGTCAGAGCATTCCTGAATAGCTAACCATTACAATCACTCGCTCGACACCATAATAGACTGGCGGCGCTCAGCAGTATTGACTGAAGTGACGTCACTAACATTTGCAGAGCTAGTTGTTTTGAGACTTGTAAATAATCATGTATGAGCCGGTCTAGCGACGTGAGTTCGCAATTACTCTTAGAGGCATATCAATTGACAAGGCCATTATATTTAGATATATGAATCTTCAAAGGAAAAAAGCTGAATTGCTATTATTTTAACTTAGTCTTGAAGCTAGGATTAGGGCGGATGCATATGTTTGTAGAGCAAGATGAACTATGCAATTCCCTTGTATGAAGTACATGGTAAGCATAATGTATAAGTGGCACTTGTTATTTACCTGGGTGCTTCAACGGTGTATCTGAAACAGAAAGTGTCCCGTTTTTAGACTATTTACAACATTAGTTTCACACGCATACAAAGTTACAAAGACCTCCGCACAAGTATGTATTCAATGCAGGGGTATGTGACCTGAACTAGGTTAGCGGGTCACAGCGCTGCACCGAAGTTCACTGAGCTTAATCTAAAATGCATTGTTGACTTCGTCCTAATATACGTTGGAACATGTAAGTACCGTCCCAGTGCAAGCCCTGAGATCGCGCAAACGGTCTGCTACATGCCTTCTCACTACACTGACGACTATAGGTAAGCATTGCGTGCTGCTTTTTCAAGTATTTTCTTAGTATTAAGAAGTATACTCTATACGTTATTGACGTTCTTCCCATAAAACCATAGTGACAGTGAATGCGGAGAACACCCCATTAATGATAAATGAAGTTATCGTGCCTGAGATTGAATGTTTTGCTGATTGTGGTTAACTGTGATGTCGACACAAATGCAAAATCACACATCAGTATTGGGATAAGAAAATTTAGTAAGCCAGCATGTTCTTTTCAGTAACACAAACTAACCCAATATTTCAGTCGTTGTTTAATAGGTGAATGAGTGGGTGAGTGAATAAGAAAGTGAATAAGTATTTAACTTAGGGGAGACCCCACAGTCTTATGTAACATCCTCTGTCCAATCGGACTTTTACAACATGTTCTGACCACACGCACGGGTAAAGGAAATTAAATATTTCATATAATTGTCATTTGTTCACGACCCGTTTGGTTACAATCTAAGCCAATCTGGACCACACGCACGGGTAAAGGAAATTTAATATTTCATATAATTGTCATCTGTTCACGACCCTTTTGGTTACAATCTAAGCCACTGGGCCACGTGAAACAATAACATTGAATGCGTATTGTACCTGCTGAATATGCTCTCCATGTAGGGGAAACGATAGTGTCCGATGCTCGGTAAGAGATTTATTCCGACGACGCAACTCTATTATGGCGTTCATTTCCTTTATAAGAATTCAAGCTCAGAGGCGAACAAAAATATTTGCATAATTGTAAACGGGGACAAGCATGAATTGCCCTTGGAGAATGGAACCAAAGAAAATGGGTGGTGGTAAAGCAATTTCAAACAAATACGTTTTAAATGTTTTTACAAAGGTGGGAATAGTTTCAGAATATTTAATTGTAATAGGGAGTTGATTCCAGATTGTTGACATAGCGACAGAGAATGCACATTTGCCAATAGTTAGCTTAGTTTCAGGGACAAAAAGGTGTTTAGAAACCGATGATCTAAGGGTCCTATACTAGAGACATCAGAGAAATGTAGCAGATTAACTTACCAAACAGAATGAAATTCTTGATATCTGCATCTTCGCCATTTATCTTGAGGCCATTTAGGTTCCTGATAGCGTCTCTCAAAACTGTCTTGTCTTTGAGATCAGCATCGACCCACACCGAAAGGTCAACAATGACACTGCCCTTCCTAAAAAACAGTAAGTCGAATGATTTCATGATATGGTCGATTTTTAATAACAACAATCGTTCAGCAATTTAGAAAGGATTTGTGCCTAGCTAAAAAACAAACAACAAACAAACACATTTGTTTCATAACATTTACTGACAGTTTTCAATATGTCTGATGTACATATTAGCGTGTATTCAATGATACATTTATCAAATGTGATGATTATTAAATCAAGCATTGCTCTTCAAAAATATATATTGATTACTTCAAGTATGAGATATAATCAAATCAGAATGTTTTTACACTTACGTGAAGGTTATGTCAGTCACGCCGACTAGTTTATAACCAATATGTTCATCGTTTCGGTATATTGCGTCCATCTAAAAATATCAGTCAGCTGCATTTTTTTTGTGTAATATATTGTTTTATATATATATATATATATATATATATATATATATATATATATATATATATATATATATATAATAATATATATATAAACACCCTTTTTCAATAAAAAACACACACACACACAAAAAAAAAATATATATATATATATATATATTAAAATATTTAAAATATCTTTTTTAAATTTTTTATTTTCCCCCAATACGGTGATGATTATCCCATTTGTTTACAAATAATATAAAGTATATAAATATAATATATATATATATATATATATATATATATATATATATATAATATAAAATAACAATCACTTATGTACTGAAGGCATTTACGTTCAAAACATTCTCATTACTCTTAAGAAAGAAAATGATTGGACAGTAACACTGAAATTGTCGAATGCATTTGCAAGATACGGCAAGGTTGGTTTACGCTATTAGTTTTTTTTATACCGATACTAAATGGTAATGGTCAAATGTCAAACCTGCCGAAACACATCTCTGATATTTGCAATGCACATAATACATATTTCCTTCCAGTACCTTTGGTTTTACATGGTAGGTAGGCCAACGTTGCATATTTGGATGATGACTTGTCAGTGTACATCTTGTCGAATGCTAAATTTGGCACCCGGAACTGGCCATAATATTGGACTGTTTTCCTTTCTGAAACACCATACATGTTGTGCACATACAAACCGATGTTTTACAATGAAATGCGTTACAAAATAATAAATGCAAAATAGTTATGCAGTTAGCTAGAGCATATCTGTCCTAATTGAACGAACCCTGCTGTATCATTTAGGAGCTTAGAATACTTCGCTCGTTCGTTAATTCACTCATAATATGAAACAGAACCTGATTATTGACAATGGTATATATTGGCACAACAATTCTTCACAGTTTTGCCTTCAGGGACCCAGTGTGTATTATATAACATGTCAGGGTCCCCTACACCAGATTTGGTATGCCTTTTTACTACAATTATGTTAAAACATGTTGCACTGTAAATTATGACGTTTTACTAATCTTTAAATAAAATACTGCGTGATTACTGCTGTTAGTGGCTTTCTCTGTTTTTATTATTACTAATCACAAAACAAATAAATGAAATAAATATCATAGTATGCAAATGCATCAGCTTCAGCTGATCTCAGCTTAATATAACAAGGACAGCCCATCAAAATGTTTTTAATTAATTGACAATCTAGCCTATAAATTGGCTTACACTTCACAGGTAAGCAGCTACTTGCTCGTATATGAATTATGGAAGTAGGTGTTAAATATGCCGTATAACGATAATGTACTGTTACTTGATATGCAATGATACTGAAATTCATGTTTCTGCACAGAATGAAAGGATGCATCTGTTCAAATATGTCAGTGATTGCAGGTAACACCCATATGAAGCCATAGTTTTAGTTGTCTTAATGTCGTAATTTCAGTCTGAGGAGCGCTGTTACCTTCACAGGCATAATAACACCAGCCCACTGAACTACCATCGCACCTCCGTGAGTATCAAAAGGGAGTATAATTATTTTCATAGTTAAATCAGAAATCTTTATTTTAATTTGACCATATAATTAAACTAAAACAAAACAATTACGTGCCATTTCGCGAACCCCTTGGCACCTTAATGCGGCTCTCCAGGGGGCCGAAGACAACGCCGTGTTAGTGTATGAACGATCCCCATGCCGTGATTGCATCGTGGCTGAAAACTTCCCTGAAAATATGAAAGTGTTGACTGAGTAATTCTGACTGAGAGCAAACCCATAACATTTTGATCAGTCCAAAGAACCAGTGACTGACTGATTTAAAAATATACCTTTAAATAACTCAATCACTGAGAATGTAAACTACGCTATTATTCTTAATATCAATTGGTCAATCAGACATGCACACACCTGCCACTACCACTGAATGTCGGCCGAAACTGAATCCGGCGAACTTTCCTGGATGCTGCTCGATGGCATCCACAACGACAGAAGGGTTCTCAGCGAGGATGCTCTTTGGCAGGTCAATT
>JAODUO010001879.1:130000-137210 GCA_025642075.2 Ridgeia piscesae | reverse complement strand
CACTCTTCACACATGGGAGGTGTTTTGGAACGCATGATCGAAGTGGCGCGTCGCGTCTCCTGTGCACTCTCGTGGTAGAGGTATCGGCAATCGTAAACCCCAGACAAATCGTTCCAGTGTCTGCAGACCCTGACACGCCGTCTATCCTCATGATATTTACGCAGCAGTTTCGTGCACCCACTCCTCCTTCGCATGACTTCAACGACAGAGACATATCCAGAACCCAGTGGAGACACAAGTACAATCCGCCGCCAACAGGTTTGGGATTCGCTTGACGTGTGAGGACCTTCCTACTCTACAGAGGCGACGGAAGTGGAACACAGCTCAACGTAACATGTGTGTGTCACATCGTGCTGGTGGAGAACAGCAAAGCGACAATGAACTAATGTCCTACGCGACCTATTGGTGGGGAGAGTTGGTCGCGCGGTAGAACGCCGGAATGTCAATCGAGGGGACGGTGTTCAATCCCACCTATGCCGTTTCGAAACTTAGGCAATTTGGTTCACCCCACATTTGCCTGTCTTTCGGAAGTGACATTAAAAGCCGGTGGTCCCTTCTATCTGGTGTCTATGTCTGGGGAAGGAAAAGATCCCACACAGGGGGTGAATGTGTAGCCTGTACTGAAGTGGACTCACACATTCTCGTTGGACTTAAACGCCCTGCCAAAGACCCCGTTCAGTATCTGAGAGAAATAAAGTCTGGTTACTTCCACCTTCCCCGGCAGACACTGGGGGGGGGGCGTAAGGTGTAAATCAGGACCACTACCCGCGACACTCAGGGAACGTTCCTGAGACCCGTCACCGAAGACAGTGCAGTGAACTTTAATTATATTTATGAATACTAACCGATACAGTACAGTGAACTTTAATTGAAATATTGCATAGTTCATTGCATTAGTGAACATTTGTTATACGTAGTAAATGTGATATCATACTGATGCAGGAGTGGAGTGTGCTGCCTCCATGCAGAGAGAACGATATTTGTGTAAATCAGTGGTGCCATCTGGCGGACAGTAATTTATCTTAGCTGGTTGTTGTTAGACTGTATGCGTCGCCACGATCGGTGGACGGCAATTTTTATTATTCGTGAAGCACTTGCACTGACCTATATTAAGGACTGGATAGCGCTGTAGCAATAAATCTGGTTGTTCAAAAATCTGGTCCTGTTTGACCTATATCTGGTACGGGAAGAGGTCGTATGCGCATGAGCGGAAATAGAGCGACCAGATTTTTCTTTACTTACGCGAAAAAATAGGTCGCTGAAATAGTTTGGTAGATTTTGACTTTTTAGTATTGAAACGCCCGCCAGGAAACAAATGGATCAAATATTTAATTAGGCTATATACATGAAGCAATTGATCTTGAATATTTAACTGTTACGTTGCAAGTTGGGGATGCTTTTGATTATGCTTTTTGTTTTATTATTTATTATACTTGAACTGTTTTGTTATGCATGAAGATTTGTAGCAATGTTACTATCTATGATATGGGTACGACTGTTCAATAATTCGCGACCATTATTATATGTGTCGATAGCTGTAATTATGCATTATTTGCATAGTTTTTATTTTAATGTGTTCATGTTTTTATCCGGTTAAAACGAACGGAACATTTTAAGCACTTTGTTTACCGTGACATGATAGTTATTTTATATATGATCCACTGATGTTTACACATTGTTATCTCATTTATATTTATTTATTTTATTATTATTTTAATTTGTAAAATGTTTACTATATATTGACGTTTTAGGAACATATACACAATAGTGGGGCGGCATAGCTAACATATTGTTTATTTTGTGATACAAGCACCACATTTGGTACACACATAGCTTAATATATTTAGAAGAAATCTGGATATTGGGCCATTGCAAATTAGCATCCTGATTACCATGGCATTTCCCAAAATGGCTGCCGCTCCTATTGACATAGAACATTTTTTGCCACCCCAAGCTGCTGTTTCCATGTTTTCAGGACCCAACAAATATTATTTACATACAAGGTACAATGCAAAATAGGTTTATTACAATGCAACGCAATAATAAATGAAAGAAAACGCAACAGAATGGCGAGATTGTCTCTCCATGTTATAGTGATAACTTGGTACTGCTATAAAAATTTTGATGGCCGTGGGACTGCCATGCTAGACTATAAAATATTTGTTACTATACATCCATGGTATCTCTCTCTGTCGTGTATTTCTCTTGAATGATGCCTGACAACTTGCGCAACTTGATTAAGCCGTAGCCAGTAGAGTTGCGTATTAGCATTGACCATGTAACGACGTTCAGTGAATATATAGTGAAGCCATTAACTATGCTATTTAAATTATTTCAAAATACCAATGTTAATGTTGAATACTATTTGAATCATTCTATTAACATATCTTGATCTCGTGACAACTTCACAACTTCCCATTGATCATGGCGTGGTACTATAATGTTTGAGTAAATGAGAGATCTTAGAGTCAGCTGGCACATTCTACCCCACAGAAACAGAGGCCTGTGCACTGGAATGCAGCCTTCTTGCATCTGCAGCGCTTTCTGCAACAACTCTTGCAACCACAAGAGATAAGCACGTGGCATGTTTTTGATGCTTGTCGTAGTCCAGTTGTGCTCATATATTCCTTCTGTCTTCCCCCACCCCCATTCAGTTGATGGCAACACAGGGACTAGTAGCAGTGTCTTCCCCCAAATGTGACCACCCTGGAAGACTGCTCTCTTGACATGCTCCTCTAGAGCAGCTCGGGTAGGCGGGATTTGCTGCACCGAGTTTGTTTTTCGTGGAAAGGGTTTCCTTCTTGCATGGTCCACCTTGGTGCAGGCGCTGGTTTGCTCAATTATGTTTCCTTGCATCATCGGGATCTCGTTTGGTCCATTTGCAAGCATCAATAGTGCATCTGTCAGTTCTGGCAGTGACTTCCATGTTGACCATGCTGTCTTTTGCTGCGATGCGACAAAGACTGATTCCATTCACTTGACTATTGCTGTCTATTTATCTCTCTGCTGTGAGAGTGTTGTACATGAGTCGGTAGTTATGTCTCTCAGCTTCAGGTTTCTGTTGATGGGATCCTTGAACCGGAGACAAGGGCGCCCTCTCTTTATATGACCAGAAAACAGTTGAGAGTAGAGAACCTGCTTTGGTAGCCCGTCTGGTGACATCCTCATGAGGTGTCCAGTCCACCGGAGATTCTTTCTGATCAGAAGATCTTCCATAGATGGCAGCTCTGTCCGTTCGAGTTTTTCCTTGTCTGCCACTTTGCCCATCCAGGTTACCCTCATGATTGAACGCAGATGTCGTATCATGAAGGCATACAGCTTTTTCACTTGTCGTTTGTACACTGTCCAGACCTCGGCTCCGTATAGGAGGGTGGACTGCACGATTGCACGGTATATCATGCTTTTAATCGGCATTGACAAATGGTGGTTGTTCCAGAGTCTCTGGCGTAGTCGGCCGAAATATGTACTAGCCTTGGCCACCCTCCTGTGTATTTCATCGTCATTACTTGATATAGTGCTTCCGAGATAGGTGAATTCCAGAGCAGAGTTCAGATTATTTCCATCAACCATGATATCCTCTTCTCTGGTTCTTGTAGAGTTGGGTTGGTACAGCACCTCGGTTTTCTTGATGTTAATCTTCAGGCCGAACTTTTTTGACGCATCGGAAAAACCATCCACTACTTTTTGCATCTCTTCAGCAGAGTGTGCAACCAGTGCACTGTCTTCTGCGAATAGCAGCTCTCTCATCAGTATCCGAGTAGTCTTGGTCTTCGTTCTGAAGTGTGCGACGTTGAATAGGTCAGAGCTCTGTCAGATTATATATAGACGCCATCTCCCATGTCTCGGAAAACCTCTTCGAACATTGCTGATAGGAAGATGGAGAAGAGCGTTGTGACACTGAACGATTCCGAGACTTCCCCTCCAACACTAATATTCGCCATCATTCCGGTATGTAATGCCTCGATCATAGTTGTGAAATTATCTGGGCATCCATACTTCCTCAGTAGCTGCCACAGCCCGGTCCTCCCAACTGTATCGAACGCTTTACAGTGGTCGGTCCTGCTCAATGCAGTTTTCTTGTAGCTGTCGGAGACAAAGTATCATATCCACGGTGCTCCGGTTACCTCTGAAGCCAGAGTGTGTAACCGGAACTACCTCTGGTGTTATGTGGATAGATAGTCTGTTGAGGAGGATCCTGGCGAAGATCTTGCCTGATATGGAAAGAAGAGAGTTTCCTCTATAGTTCCCACTGTGTGTCCGATCACCTTTCTTGTAGATGGCTACAATGCTGGCATCCTTCCATGCTTGTGGTACAGAACCCACCTCCCAGGCATTGGTGAGTTGATGCAGTCTGCTGAACAGATTTTCTCCTCCGCGCTTCCGTAATTCTGCAGGAATTCCGAGGTGGTTTGTCATCCTTCAGGCCGGCGATTTCTCTAGCCATCTCATCCATGGTTGGAATCTCATCGAGGCTTCTCTTGGTGATGCGCTGCGGGATGTTGTCCAGAGCTTCGTGATCTATGTCGCCAGGGACGTTGAGTAGCTTCTGGAAGTATTCACTCCACCTTGCCACAACTCTCTTGCTGTCAGAGAAGGTCTCCATTCCATCTGTTGATTTCAGATGAACAGGTCCCTTCTTCTTGGGTCCCCACACTTCATTCAGTCCATCGTAGAAGCCCTTCGTGTTGTTTCTGTCAGCAGGTATCTGCAGCTCCGTTCCCATCAGTCTGATTTCCTGTTTAGTCTGCAGGCATCTTTGTATGCTGCCGTGGAGGATCTAGTGCTCCTGGTTTGCAATACTCTCTGGTGGGCATGGCCGCTTCTGTAGCTCCTGGCCGTTGGGGTCGAATCAGTCCTAGTGTGTTCCGTCTGGTTTGCCAGGATATATCTGGGCTGTGTTATATACGACCTGCTGTAGAGGTTTCCTTCTCGTCC
This sequence comes from Ridgeia piscesae, assembly GCA_025642075.2. Taxonomy (NCBI): domain Eukaryota; kingdom Metazoa; phylum Annelida; class Polychaeta; order Sabellida; family Siboglinidae; genus Ridgeia; species Ridgeia piscesae. Next base: position 132,275 of record JAODUO010001879.1, on the reverse strand, counting down.
CATTGGGCGAGAGCACTGTCCATCTCCTGCTCAACACTCTCCCTATGGCTGGTGGTTCTTAGTTTTGCAGTGTTGAACTTGGTCGGTTTACTTGTCCCTTGCCTGTTGTGCTCTTGGTGTATTCTCAAAGCCACTTTTGACCTCAGCATCTGGTGATCGGTCCAGCAGTTAGCTCCACGCATGGCTCGGGTACTGTGGATGTCCATCTTATCCCGACACCTTGCGATAATGAAGTCGATCGTATGCCAGTGTCTGGAACGAGGATGCATCCAGGTGGTCTTGCGTTCTTCCTTCTGCTTGAACATGGTGTTCGTCACTATCAGTTCGAACTCAGAGCACAGAGCCATTAGAAACTCGCCATTGGAGTTGCGTTTCCCAATCCCATGTTTGCCCACGTCCAAGTGACACTTGTAATTGTCTCTTCCTGTCCTCGTATTGAAGTCTCCTATCAGCAGTACCTTATCTGTACGAGGGGTGCCACTGAACACACTTGCTAACTGGTAGTAGAAGGCCTCCTTGTTTTCATTTGGGTTTGTCATTGTTGGAGCGTACACGCTGATAATTGTAGAAAAGTTATTCTTGCTATGTTACTTAGTGGCCGTGGCATTTCTGTCAGGTTTATGACGATATCCTTTGTGATAGCAAAGCCCAGTTAGGCCTCCCTTCTTTCTCCTTCGGGTTTGCCACTCCAGAAGAAAGAGTATTCCAAGTCGTTGAGACTACCAGACTCTGAGAACCTTGATTCACATAGGGCGGCGATGTCGATGTTGTATTTGGCAAGTTCCATTGCTACTAGTGCCGAACGTTTTTCTGGTCGGTCAGCTCCTTCTCGGTCGAGGAGAGTCCTGACGTTCCATTGTGCAATAGTCAGTAGTTGTCTTCTTCTCCTTCTTCCTAGCTGATTTTCCACTGTCGACGGAAGATGAGGTGAAGCTGCGTGGTCCTTGGTAATCCGGGCGACGGCCAATTTGGTATGATGTTTCGTACAGTTGTACATTTCATGAAAACGTGTTGAAGTGCCGCTGCATTTGCAAGTTACCAGCGGCTCTCTCTCGGGGAGCAAATAGAGGTCTCACACCGGCAAGAACATGTCAAGACAGGCGCAAACTATTTGGTCCTGCAGTGGCTGGTCGAGAGCTGTTGCGAGTTCGATACATCAACCGCCCTTGATGCGGCCAAAGTGGCATAGTTTTCTGGTTAGGGTTTGCTCCCTTAGCCTTTGGTTATGTCAAGAATCTGTACCACAATGCAGTGGTTTTCAACTCAGCATGGCAGGGGTGTCAAACTCCCTGAGGTATTGCAATACCTGGGCTACTGCAATATCTGCATACCTACCTCTCTCACACATATATGTATCACCATTCGTATGCATATACACGCGTGCACACATGCACTCACTATGTCACACGCACACGCATACACAAGCACAAATACACATGTCCGTACAAAGGGGTGCATACATATATTGTGTCATCGCTTCAGAACTGGAATGTCTCACCACTCGCCAAGGCTCTGGATACAGAGGTGTGTTAAACGTCACTAAATCAGGCAGAAAATGCCAACCTTGGAACTCCGATAAGGTATGCCAAAAATGAGGGAATCATCAAAAAGAGACCATGGTATTGGACCATTCAACTACACTGGCGTCGAGGAATTGTGATCTCATGTATTCCAATGTTCAAACAAAACCAAATGGCGGAAACTACACAAAACAATTATACAAGATAACACATTTTATTGGTCCAATTTAAGACATTTAGGTGAAACGTAAGAGTGACCTAAATGCTGCCAGTATTATGTAAGTTGTTAACTGTCAGCCAGCTCCAAATTGCAAATTAACGTGTCAAACTTGTCAGCCACAAAGCAGTACATTGTAATTGTGTTTTCTGGCTGTCTCTACTACTCAAACATGTCTGTAGATTTTCGGTTATACAAACATCAAATAATGTAATTTATTATTTATTAATTCCTCTTAAAGGAAATTATAAATACGCACCCGTTATTACAGCTTTTTAAAGCAATAATGTATTCACAACAAGAATATCAATATCGCAGTTGTGTGTTATAGAGCAGGATAACACGCCCAACCACTGAGCTACCGGGTATAGTAGAAATTGTTCATACTGATTTGAATTGTTAAACTGTTATGATTATCGAATGAATTTGTGATGTTTAAGAGCGTTGTGTCAGTGACTTGGTTGCTACACAGCCACACGGCCATAGCTGCCATGGATACGGAACAGGCAACGCGTGCCGAAACATCGGCATCAGAGGG
>JAODUO010001879.1:92500-125000 GCA_025642075.2 Ridgeia piscesae | reverse complement strand
CCTATGTAATATAAAACACTAGTCACCACAGAGGACTAAACAGTGAATGGTTTTCGCATGAGATAATCTACACCATGCAGCAAACATAAGTACACAAAGCAAACATATTTTGTATTTAGCTTTAGAAAGAAAGATATACTTCATACTGTCGCTTGCATATTGATTGTATGAAACCGAAAAATCAAGTCAGTGTGCGTCATTCCGGCAATTCCCGGTAGCTCAATCGCAACGCGTGTCGAAATGGTAGATGCAGTTTGTTTTGCGACGCCAGTTCGATCCCCTGGTCAGGGTCTCTGGTTCGGCCGGGCTCTGATTCGGCACGAGTCGATCTGCGACCTCGACGTAGCGGGCCAGGATTCTCCGTTGTTACTGACATAGTTTCCGTTGGTATTAATCCTACATAAGATATTCCGATATGATTGGTATTACGCAAATTTTTAATAATAATAAATGTGTTGAGTAAATTCGGCCCGGGCGTGAGGAATGTCACCAAGGCTACATCACAGCATATAAAGGCGTGCACGGTAGTTGCGCGCGCATGTGAGGTATACGTTTTGCCAAATCTGGGCCCTTCCGAATTTAGGGCCCACGCTACCGACATGACGTAAAGTTCCCAATCAGTTCTTTTGCCTATCGCCAATCCTAGCATTGTATGTCCGTATGTGACGTGTGTGAATCAAACATAATTAACGCGCAGTTTAAAATAATTGATTACCCATTGTTTGATAACCGAAAAATGCACTCGGCTTGACCTCGGGTACCTGACGAAAACCAATGCGCTGGCAATATATAGCGCCATATCTTTGAATTTAAGCGGTCACGTGTTTTCGCTAGAACGGCGTGCGAAACCAGTAACAACATACACGTTGTATGGCGTAACGATGTGAACAATCAAAATAGTGATTGAATAAACAATTTGCTATGTTAGTATTCACTCAGATCAATCAACCGTGAAGTTAAGACATCCTGAACTATGAAACAAGACTATGTATACTAAACACGATGCACAACACACTGACATGAATGTGTATAATGACAAGACACACATGTTGCTCTTTACACATATTAGTAGAAACGAAAGCAAGTAATTGATAATGAAATTGAACTACTTACAGTATTCGTGAGGACAACGAGACCTTGTAAAGAAATTAACATAATTTAGCACAGTTTATTTACCGATTTTGTGAATGTAATGTAATGTTTTCCCTCCCCCTCCCCAAAACAATCCTCAATGAATACTGATTGCTCTTAGATATCACGATATATGCATTTATATATGAACTCCTATGTAAACCACTTTTCTGCTTACTATTTTCCTTTTTAATGCTGCAGTCATTCATGAAATATTATTTAATATTTAATATTTATTCTAATGAACACCCCTTAACAATTTACTCCCTGCTATAGTGTGTTTTTGATATAGTTCTCCAAGGTATCATGACATACTGGACAGACACATTTCCACATGGCCTCAGGCATGGTTCTGCAGCCATATCGACAGTTTGTGCAGCGACTGTCCATCAAATAATCCCAGGCCGAAGCGTGTATTGCGCGTGTATTGTAGAGAAACGCCACTTTCACTGGAATGAAAAACTGCTTCCTTGTCAGATGGCTTGGCTGAGAAGAATCAAGTGTAGAACGGCAATGGTGGTGTGATATGTGCCAGTGTCCGACCGTGGGTTTTCTAGCAGCACCTATTGATGCTCTAAGTCAGGTTCAATATCAAACATTCTTCGACGATCTATGTCTGTTCATATGCCAATGACATGGCTCTATGACGTCACTGCCTTCACTTGTATTGCTTACCAGCTTCCATATTTCCTATTGTACATCACGTGTACCTATAATTTAGACAAATTAACTATTAACATGGGTCCGGGTTGACTGATGATTGGCTTACACGTGACTGCATATTTAAGTTGTATCACAAATTCTGCAACTAGTGGGGTTCTTTTCTGATTCTGAACCGCAGATCTGGATATGCCGTATTAAATATTAGGCTACCCGTTTCTTTTGTTTTTTCCACAAACCCATAATCGTTCCACGATACGCCTTCTTGTGTAAGCCGAATCCCTCATTACATATAAAACAGGTAACATAACTTCTTTTTCAAAACCGAGGAATTAGCCGATGTCGTCGCCATTTTCTTGCTATTACGCGATATTTAAGCTATAGTCTTGTTATGTTTTCTGAATGTCTCGTCTATACAAATATGTCTCTTGATTTTCGGATAGACCAACATCAAATAATCACTGTTTGTGTTTTATTAATTTCATCTAAACAAAATAACACATAAGCACCAGTTACGTTTATTTATTACCAATAATTTATTCGCATCAAGATATCGATATCATAATTCTGTGTCACCGAGCTAGACACCACGCCTAGCGACTGAGCTACCGGGGATAGTATAAATGATGCGTACTGATTAGAACTGTTGGGTTTCATACAGTTAACATTGTAGTGATTTTTGGGATTATACAAACAGTTGTTCAGAAGCTGATTACAGTATATGTTTCCTATGTGTATGTGTGTTTATTGCATTGAGTTGATTCAATCATGTGGGCCGCGATATAGGCCGGGAGCCAGGTCCAGGTCCAGGTCTCAGGATGTTTTCTGTTAAGCTTTTTCAATATAATTTCCTGTTAACCTATGCCGTGGGCCATCGCAATTGTGTAATGACCACTCCCAACTCGGGGCCTTTTGCCCTCAGGGGGCCAAAACCCCCTTTTCGGGCCTAAAATAAGGTATATTCAAATATTGTGTCACCGTGACGTCAGAAATAGACATAGAAACACCATATTTGGCAGAAAGCATCTTCAGTTAGTGTATGATTTAGGGGCTTTCCGCAAACCAATAATATAATTATATTAATTATAATAATTACAAGCCTTTCGAAATGAACGATATAGACTCTTTTCCAAACAGAACACTTCCCAAGGCCATAAGCTTCTATTTGCTACCAAGATGACCTATGTATCTTGAAACTTGTGCCCGCTGTGGGTGAAAAGTCTAACGTACCCCCTAAATCACTGAAGTTTCAGTTATCGGATGTCGGGTTTTCTAATGTGCTACCATCTTTAATTGTTTGGATAATTACATTGATCTTTAGGTTGATTTAATATTTATCAGTGTTGCTCATGTTTACTGTGCATATTTGAATTATATGTGAGGTCAAGGTCAACGATAAAGGTTCAAGGTCAATTGATTTTACCCCCACGCAGGGACTGCGTTGGCGCAGAAATCAAGCTATGCTTGGCCATGTGGCATGTAGTGCCTCGTTTTGAAACCTTGCACATCTAGATGTCGATTCTATACACTGTCTCGTCATATAATCAAGTATGTGTGATTGAGCATTCGAGTGATTTTCCATATATTATTTAATTTTACAGTATACTCCAGGTTTGCGTAAAAGCAAACAAATGCAGGCAGACTAATTACAGTTGTATGCAACCATGGTACGTACATGAAAGGTGTTGACAAAATATACTGTTTGGGTAGTGGATGGACCGAAGTGGCCTTGGAAGCGAAAGTAATCACTACAGGCTCTATGTCTGGGGTCATCGAAGGGAAGAATTGGGATAGGGCTATGAACACACACAAGTCCATGCTGAGGCCCTTGAAGACTCCTTTACGACAAAGGCACTGCCTCTCTCGAGAAACTGAGCCCGAGAGAGTCTTCTCTCGCAGAAGTTCTGTCCTTAGCCGATGTGACTGGTCATGTAGCCAAATACAAGAAGTTCAGAGTGAGAAATGGAGAACTGGGAGAAAATGGGCGCTTCTGGCTCGAATACATGGATTGCATCTGGCTCGTCTTGTCATTGAACAACGCAATCAAAACGAATGACTACGACAGGTAAAAGTCTGCCATAAGCCGCATGCCAGACCTATTTTCTGCGCAAATCAGCAGAATTACGCTCGATTTCTCACATATTACGGCCACTTTCTAGAACACATTGAGAAAACGCACCCTGCTTCAGAGAAACTACTACGTGCTGGGGCTATCAGTGTTGTCAGATCGCAGACTCCACGCAACCGCTGCCACACTGACAACACAATAGAAGAGACAGCTATGAAGTGGCTCAAGTCTAAATCAGGTTCTGGTACATATTCTGCTGGAATCAGCGGTATCACCAGTAATTATGAAGCGAGTAAACGTCACATTTTGACTGCGCATGCAAAGGGAGAGTTTGTGGAGGCAATGTGGAATATGGTTGATCGGTCAGGCAGCGATACAGGGAGGCAACAAAGAGACGTAAGACCACGTGACATCTCTCGGTCCAAGTATCAGGTGAAGCGAACGTTCCAAGCTTTTCAAAGCTTTGTCAACCCATTTCATCTCGAGATTTCTCATCCACTGACCAGCTTGTCTTCAGGAGCAGCTATACCAGAATAAGTACGTCATGATGTGCTGAACGCTCTTAAAATGGTAAAGCACAAACAGAAATATTAATCCGGGATCGACTTCTCACAAAGACAGTCCCGTTTTTCGACCCTATCAAAAGGAACAAGTTCAAGACGATGGCTTCCACAGCACCTGAAAAATGTTTATCGCATCGAAACAGAAGGTGATCCAGCACAAGGCCACACGTGGGTTCATCTTTCAGATTTTCGTCAAATCGCAGTCCTTGGGCTGCAAGTAAGCATGTCAGATGTGATGACCTATCCCCTCACTCTGACGCCATAGTCAGTGGCGACGATCGATGGGTTCTTTGCGAAAACCAACAAAGCGCAGGGGATGAACTACCTGATCAAAGATGCTGATAACGCCTGCGCACTGCTGCCTGATCCTAACGAATGCGCCCTCATTCAAGACGGCAACTCTTCCTTCGACATGAAAGATGTTCCCCGACAATGAAAACGATATCACAACGAATCTTCGGTAGTCTGCCTGCTGCAGTTGAAACAATTTTCAGTACAGACAGTTATGTCGATCGGTTCCACTCACCAAAGTCGGCTGAACGGGATCGGAGAGGGTGTAGTGAAAAGTTCATCGTTGAGGGACTGAACATTCGTCGACCTGTTGACTGGAAAGCCTTCCTTTCAAATGATGAAAACAAGAAGTCGTTTATACATCTTCTTCTCGAGCACTGGAGCTCTCCTTTTATGATGGAAGAGATTGTTCGAAGGCCAATCATCTTCATCGCAGGGGTCAAGCGTTCAAGCTAGCTTGCCTTGGTGGAGTGACATCGGTGGAACATCTACCAGAGATCTGTTCCAGCCATGAAGAAACTGATGTGAGAATTATCATCTACGTAAAGCACATCCAAACTACAATGTCTCATATCAAGACCATCAGGGTCAGAGCGAAGGACTCTGACATCTTCTTTATACTTCTCTATTTTGCCAAATCGTTCACGGTCGACAATCTTATGGATACATACAGGAGAGAAGTTGATCAACATCAGCCAGTTTGCTGATAATTATTCCCAAGAACACATCGCAGCTCTGTTGGCCTTGCATGCCTTCACTGGTGCTGATAGCACTTCAGCTTTCAAAGGCAAAGGAAAAGTAAGATCAGTGAAATTACTGAGCCAGAAGTCAAAGTTTATTCACATATTTGCTGCAGTGAGTTTGACGTGGACGCTTGATGATGATCACATTATCAATGGCATCGAGGAATTTACGTGTCGCTTGTATGGGGTTGGACCGCGAGTGAAACAAGTTGATGTGGCTAGAGAGATCAAGGTCAAAAACATATATTGGTCAAACGTCGACATTCGGCATGGTCTCTCCATTGATCTCTCCACATTTCCGCCATTCAGACGTGTTCTCGCCCAGCACATCAAGATATTCAATTTCCAAGTCTGTATCTGGCGCAGGGCTCTCGATCATTTTCCAGAAATACCGTCTCCTCTTGACCATGGTTATATTGTCAGAGAAGCGGGAAAACTGGAACCACTTTGGTTCGAGGGGGATGGCATTCCGATGGTTCTAGTTCATATCTTAGAAGGGAATGGAAATGACGAAGAAATCACATATGAAATCCACACTGTTGATGATTATGACGAGGACGAGAACGAAGAGTACGATGACAATTAATCATCATCACTTCTTCTACATATGAAGTGACATGGGTGTACTATGTTACTAAATATCTGCTTCTTGGCGGGAAAATTGGTGGATGTAGAGGTTTGAAATTGGTGGTGTATAAAATTTGAAAATCAAGCGGAAATATTGATTGATAAGTATTATTCTTGTGTTAAGGTTATTCATAAAGTGGTACTGGACATATATTGAGTAGTAGTTTTGGTTAAAGTTTGTTAGTTAACAGTATTTTTGAACAGATTAGTATAGTGGGTGATAAAAGGGTAATCTAGGCTTCGACAAATTGTAAACAAGATTGAGCAAATCTCTTTATTTGATATAGTATATAAGAGATAAAGCAATAAGAGTAACAACTACATATGTAAGATAAAACTGTGAATAGGTATCATTGTTATTAAAAATAAACAAGCGTTTTAGTAGGAAACCCTTGTTTATTTATATAGGTAGTGTCCAACGTTTCCGCTAGGGAACGGTACCAGCACAGACTAAACTTATTGTTCATGGTAGTATAGGTAGTAAGTGTTTATAACATAAAGTGTGCTGCAGTTGCTGTACACAATAAACAAACAGTCTTTCTAAAGACTAAGTTGGTTTAAACTAAGAGTTGATTTTGACAAATCGTAATATGGCACCTGGCAAGCGGCAAGTGAAGGCAAGGAGGCACTTGGTGTGTAACCACTGCCACAGCTTGGTGGATTTTGCCGTATCGGGGTGCGGAAAAACTTGGTCAGAGACAACGGAGGAAGGGTTTACGTTCCAATGTTTAGGGTGTTGGAAAGTGGACTGTCTGACAGCAGAGTTAGCTAGGCTAACGGATATTGTGAAGGGGATGCAGAGTGGAGGGAGGGTGATTGCAAGGACAACAAATGGAGAAAGAACAACAGGAAACATGACATGCAGGAAGGTGACAGGGGAGAAAGTGACAGTAGAGAAGGAGGGAGGGACAAGGGGACAGGAGATGAGAGAAGTAGATGCGACAGGAGGTAAGACGAATGGAAGAAAGGAAGTGAGAGGTGATGTGACCAAACGGAAGTCAATAACAAGGACGTCAATAACAAGGACGATGACAGGAAGAAAAGAGACCGGAAAGAAAGGAACAACAGAGAAAGCGGCAGGGGGAAAAGTCAGCAACCAGGGTGATGCAAAACGGAGGAGCTACTCTGAAGCAGTGATCGAGGGGGCACTGAGAACAGAAAGGGTATTTATGGGAGACTCCATTTTGCGAAAGACAGACAGGACATTAAGCAAAGGAGAAGACGTTGTTGTTTGTCTTCCGGGGGGCTAGGATAGAGCATGTGACTGAACGGGTAGAGAACGTATTGGGGCATGGCCAAGGGGGGGTCTATATTAGTACATGTAGGGACGAACAATGCAGACAGGGATGGAACAACCAGGATAGTAAAGAGATACAGAGAGTTGGTAGAGACACTGAAGAAGACGAGAGTTGAACAGATCATACTCTCAGGAATCTTGCCAGTGATGAGGGGAAGGGGAACAACATTTAGAAATTGCAAGAGGATGGCAATTAACGGACTATTAGAGCAGATGTGTGAAGAAGAAGGAGTTGGATTTGTAGATTTGTGGGGATATTTTGTTGGTAAAGAAGACATGTTTATGAGAGATGGCATCCATCTAAACGGAAAGGGCGCAGCAGTGTTTTCCGAGAACCTTCTTCGATCGATGAATAATGGAACAGGTTGCAACTTTTTAAACTAGTTTCGCAGGGGGGATACACAGAGAAGCCAAATACTAGAGGCATAGATAAAGATAGCAAAAAGACATCAGCAAAGAACAGCCTGGAAAGCCCTAAGGAATTTGGTTATAAATGTGTTTGTTTAAATGCAAGGAGCATAGTAAACAAAAGAAATGAACTAAACATTATGGTAGAAGATATTGACCCTCACATAATAGGTATAACTTAATCTTGGGCCACACCCGATATATCAGATGCCGAATTAGGAATGACAGGGTATGTAATGTTTAGGAAAGACAGATTAGGAAGAAGGGGAGGCGGAGTTATTTTATATATTAAAGAATCCATCCAAGCTTATGAAATAAAATTAGAAAAAGAAGCAGAATGTGAAGAAGCTGTCTGGTGTAACATAGTTACAGGAAAGTCAACATTAACTGTTGGGTTAGTGTATCGGAGTCCAAACATAAGCATGGAAGAGAATGAAAAAATACATAACGCTATCAAAGAAGTGAGTAAACGGGACTGTATTATTATGGGGGATTTTAACCATGGGCATATACAGTGGACATCTCTACAGAGTACCGGGAGAGAGGATCAAGAGTTTATAAATTTAGTACAAGATAGTTTCCTTTCTCAACATGTGTTAGAAGCAACCAGGGGCGAGAACGTGTTAGACATAGTATTGAGCTCACAGAAGGAATTTGTTGATAATGTCAAGATATGTGAGCTATTGGGGTGTAGTGATCACAACCAGATACTTTTTATCATCAAAGTAAAGGGAGAACGGAATAGAAAAATAAGGTACAGGAAAACAATTCACAAAGGAAGATATAAGGACATGAGGGAATATTTAGCAAAGATAGACTGGAATAACACACTGAAGAATAAGACACCAACAGAATGCTGGAATATTTTAAAGAGTGAAATTGACTGCGGTGACAAATTTGTCCCCTTGAAAAAACAGGGGAAACGGTCAAAGAAGAAACACTTATCGAAGGAAGCCATTAGAAAAATCAAGTACAAGCAAATGATGTGGAAGACATATAGACATACCGGAAGTGAAGAAGACTATAGCATTTATAAAGAAGCACTTAATCAAGCTACAGCTGAAATTAGAAATTCAAAGAGAAGCTACGAACAAAAAATAGCTTTTAATATAAAACATGACAGCAAGAATTGTTATGCGTATGTTCGAAGTAAACAGAAAGTTCAGGACAAGGTCGGTCCTCTAGAAGGTAGTGATGGAAACATAATAACAGAGGGATTCTTAGTGGCAGAAAACCTAAATGAGTACTTTAGTTCGGTGTTTACCAGGGAAGATATTAGTATATTACCAGTACTTGAGACTAAGTTCGAAGGGAGAGAGTTTGACTATTTAGGACAACTAATTGTAACCCCAACAATGGTAGCTATGAAAATAAGAGATATGAAGGATAATAAATCACCTGGAGTGGATGGGATTCCTCCCAAATTACTATTGGAAATTGTAGAACAAATCAGCATACCGCTTGCAACTGTGTTCAATTTGTCATTAGAGGAGGGAATAGTTCCGTTAGAATGGAAAGAAGCAAACATTATATCATTATTTAAAAAAGGTTCGAGAAACAAGTCAGAGAACTATAGACCAGTGAGTTTAACATCGCTGATTTGCAAACTATTAGAAAGACTAATTAAAGATCACCTGGTTGATTTTCTTGTTAAAAATAAATTGGTAAACCCATCTCAACATGGGTTTTTAAAAGCGAGGTCATGCTTAACAAATATGTTATGTTTTTTGGAAGATGTCACAAAGTGGCTAGATGAGGGATCACCAGTAGATATAATCTACTTAGATTTAAAAAAAACCTTTGACAAAGTGCCACACCAAAGACTACTACTTAAACTAAAGGCCCATGGCATAGGAAATGGAATGATCAACTGGATAGAAAAATGGCTTATTGATAGAAGACAAAGAGTAGTAGTTGATGGGGAGGTTTCAAACTGGAAAGCGGTTTTGAGTGGAGTACCGCAGGGATCAGTACTGGGACCTATATTATTCTTAATATATATCAATGATTTGGATGATGACATAACAAGCAAGGTATTGAAGTTTGCGGACGACACAAAAGTGTTTAGGAAAATTAAAAGTGGTGCAGATAGACAGCATTTACAAGATGATCTTAATAAGTTGATAGAATGGTCTGAAAAGTGGCAAATGCTGTTTAATTTTGGAAAGTGTAAGTGCCTTCACACAGGACATGGGAATGAAGATGCACAATATACAATGGGTGATACTGTACTAAATGCTACCTTAAAGGAAAAGGACTTAGGGTTAACTATTAGTGCTGACATGAAGGTATCAGAGCAGTGTGGAATTGCAGCAGCGAAGGGAAACCAAATTCTTGGATTAATTAGGCGAAATATAGTGTACAAAGAAAAAGAACTAATAATACCGCTGTATAAAACAATAGTTAGGCCTCACTTAGAATATTGTATACAAGCATGGAGGCCATATCGCAAGAAGGATATTGATATGCTAGAAAGAGTACAAAGGAGAGCAACCAAAATGATACCAAAACTCAGGAATATTAGTTATGAAATGCGTCTAAAAGAATGTGGTTTAACAACACTAGAAACCAGAAGGTTGAGAGTAGATCAGATTGAGGTGTTTAAAATATTGAATGGATATGAAAATATTGACAGAAATATTTTTTTTACAGTCAAGGAAGAGAGAAGGACTAGAGGACATGGAGTTACATTAGCAAAGAAGCAGTGTAGACTAGATATTAGAAAATTTTCATTTTCACAAAGAACAGTAAACGAATGGAACAGATTATCAGCTGATTGTGTAGGTGCTAGTAGTGTTAATATATTTAAAAATAAAATCGACATATACCTAAGAAGGGCGGGGTATACTTAGATAGATAGGTTGGACTCTCGATAAGCCAAATGGCTTCCTAGTCCACCTGCCATCTAGAGTTGAATCTCTAGGTGGCAATCTTGTGAAATCTTGTTAAATCTTGTTAAATCTTAACGCAGATTGCTCTCTTAGGTGGTTTTTGTCGAATAACTTTTCAAGCCTTTCAGTTGCATTTTTTAGACTACTTTATATGTGTTTGATAAGATATATTTTTATAGTTCTTTGTATATTTGGTATTTCATTTCAAGAAGATTAGCACCATCTTTGTATTCTTGTATTGTGTAGTATTCGTATTTCGTATATACATTTGGTGTCTTAGAGAAGGTAATGTTTCCTGTTTTTAGCATATCGATGTCTATATGGTCTTTCCATTCTTCATATACCTGTTACATCTTTCGGCGTGGTGTGAATTATGGTACTTAGTTCGGTGTAGAATTCCTCTGTAGTTTTATGATATGATGTTAATGATGGATTTCACTACCGTATGGTTGCATATAACTGTAATTCGTCTGCCTGCATTCTTCTGCTTTTACGCAAACCTGTAGTATACTGCACAATAATATTATATATATGAAAAATCGTTCGAAGGCTCTCTTTTCCGTATCATATGGCTTTATCAGATAAACGAATATTACAATACGCGCATTATTAACTACGTACATACTCAATCACACATACGCATACTTGATTATATGACGAGGCAAAGTCTAGAATCGACATCTAGATGTGCAAGGCTTCAAAACGAGGTACTACATGCCACATGGCCAAGCATAGCTTGATTTCTGCGCCCACGCAGTCCCTGCGTGGGGGCAAAATCAATTGACCTTGAAACTTTATCGTCAACCTTGACCTTATATATAATTCAAATATGCACAGTAAACTTGAACAGCACTGATAAACATTAAATCAACCTAAAGATCAAGGTCCAAAAATTAATGATGGTTGGTTCTGAAAATGGGACGAAAGTATGCGCCGCTCAGCGAATGTGCCGAAGCCATACAACCTGTTTGGCTGATTGTTTTCAAAAAAATTGCACTCGCATGGAAACGTAAGATAATTGTTTGTCTTACATCGGAACATCGCCCAATACCTTTTTCTGACGTTCGTTTGGATCCAACAGTCAACCTTATAAACGTGCAGTAAATACACGGAAAGCTATGTTAAGCGTGATTCCAGCTGACGAATATAACATCACATTTCCCAATAATAATACAGTCCCATTTACTTAACATTGGTCACAGACAACGAAGGAAGGGTTTACGTTATAATGTTTAAGGTGTTGGAAAGTGGACTGTCTGACAGCAGAGTTAACTAGGCTAGCGGATATTGTGAAGGGGATGGAGAGAGGAGGGAAGGTGATTGCAAGGAAAACAAATGGAGAAAGAACAACAGAAAACATGACAGGCAGGAAGGTGACGGGGAAAAAGTGACAGTAGAGAAGGAGGGAGGAACAAGGGGACAGATGAAGAGAGAAGTAGATGCGACAGGAGGAAAGATGAAGGGAAGAAAGGAAGGGAGAGTATATGTGACCAAACGGAAGTAAATAACAAGGATGATGACAGGAAGAACAGGGGCAGGAAAGAAAGGAACAACAGAGAAAGCGGCAGGGGGAAAAGTCAGCAACCAGGGAGATGCAAAACGGAGGAGCTACTCTGAAGCAGTGATCGGTGGGGCATTAGAACAGAAAGGGTATTTATGGGAGACTCCATTTAGCGAAAGACAGACAGGACACTAAGCAAAGGAGAAGACGTTGTTGTTTGTGTTCCGGGGCCACGATAGAGCACGTGACTAAACGGGTAGAGAACGTATTGGGGCTTGGCCAAGGAGGGTCTATATTACTACATGTAGGGACGAACAGAGATACAGTGAGTTGGTAGAGACACTGAATACGACAATAGTTGAACATATTATTATCTCAGGAATCTTACCAGTGATGAGGGGAAGGGGACAACATATAGAAACTGCAAAGAGGATGGCAATTAACGCACTAGTAGAGCAGATGTGTGAAGAAAGAGTTGAATGTGTGGATTTGTGTCGATACTTTATTGGGGAAGAAGACATGTATATGAGAGATGGCCTCCATCTAAGCGGAAAAGGCGCAGCAGTGTTCTCCGAGAACCTGCTTCGATCGATGGACAGTGGATCAGGTTGCAACTTTTAAACTAGTTTCGCAGGGGGGATTCACAGAGAAGCCAAATATTAGAGGCATAGATAAAGATAGCAAAAAAAATCAGCAAAGAACAGCATGGAAAGCCACATGGAATTTGATTATAAATATGTTTGTTTAAATGCAACGAGCATAGTAAAGAAAAAAAATGAACTAAACGTTGTGGTAGACGATAATGACCTTCACATAATAGGTATAATTGAATATTGGGCCACCCCCGATAGATCAGATGCCGAATTAGGAATGACAGGATATGTAATGTTTAGGAAGTAGGGGAGGAGGAGTTATTTTATATATTAAATAATCCATCCAGGCTTATGAAATAAAATTAGAAAAAGAATGTGAAGAAGCTGTCTGGTGTAACATAGTTACAGTAAACTCAACATTAACTGTTGGGTTAGTTTATCGACGTCCAAACATAAGCATAGAAGAAAATGAAAATGTATATAACGCTATCAAAGAAGTGAGTAAACGGGACTATATTATTATGGGGGATTTCAACCATGGGCATATGCAGTGAACATCGGGAGAGAGGATCAAACGTTTTTAAATTTAGTACAATATAGTTTCCTTTCTCAACATGTGTTAGAAGCAACCAGGGGCGAGGACATGTTATACATAATTTTGAGCTCACAGAAGGAATTTTGTGATAAGGTAGATATGTGAGCCACTGGAATGTAGTGATCACAACCAGATATATGATATTATCAAAGTAAAGGGAGAACGGAATAGAAAAATAAGGTACAGGAATAATTTTCACAAAGGAAGATATCATGACATGAGGGAATATTTAGCAAAGATAGACTGGAATAACACACTGAAGAATAAGACAGCAACAGAATGGTGGAATATATTAAAGAATGAAATTGACTGCGTGGTTGACAAATTTGTCCCCTTGAAAAAAACAGGGGAAACGGTCAAAGAAGAAACACTTATCGAAGGAAGCCATTAGAAAAATCAAGTACAAGCAAATGATGTGGAAAACATACAGGCATACATGAAGTGAAGAAGACTATAGCATTTATAAAGAAGCACTTAATCAAGCTACAGCTGAAATTAGAAATTCATAGAGTAGCTACGAAAAAAATAGCTTTTAATATAATACAGGACAGCAAGAGTGTTTATGCGTATGTTCGAAGTAAAGAGAAAATTCAGGATAAGGTCGGTTCTCTAGAAGGTAGTGATGGAAACATAATAACAGAGGCATTCTTAATGTCCGAAAACCTAAATGAGTACTTTAGTTCGGTGTTTACCAGGGATGATATTAGAATATTACCAGTACATGAGAATAAGTTCGCAGGGAGAGAGTCTGACTATTTAGGACAACTAATTGTAACCCCAACAATGGTAGCTATGAAAATAAGAGATATGAAGGATAATAAATCACCTGGAGTGGATGGAGTTCTTCCCAAATTACTATTGAAAATTGTAGAACAAATCAGCATATCGCGTGCAACAGTGTACAGTTTGTCATTAGAGGAGGGAATAGTTCCGTTAGAATGGAAAGAAGCAAACATTATACAATTATTTAAAAATAGGTTCGAGAAACAAGTCTATGGACAAGTGAGTTTTACATCGGTGAATTGCAAACTTGGTTGATTTTCTTGTTAAAAATTAATTGATAAACCCATCTCAACAAAAAGCGAGGTCATGCTTAACAAATATGTTATGTTTTTTGGAAGATGTCACAAAGTGGGTAGATGAGGGATCACCAGTAGATATAATCTACTTAGATTTTAAAAAAGGCTTGACAAAGTGCGACACCAAAGATTACTACTTAAACTAAAGGTCCATGGCATAGGAAATGGTATGATTAACTGGATAGAACAATGGCTTATTGATAGAAGACAACAAATTTAGTAAAATAAAGTAAAGTGAAATAATATATGGTATTTCTAATTCGTAAATTATATGTACTGTTTTCTTCGTGGACATGAAAGCGCACAGTAAGACGAATTGAATGATAAGGTGACTACATTTCTTCTTTGACATTTTCAAACATCATATTTACTTCCTACGCATAACATATGATTATCGAATGAATTTGTGATATTTACGAGAATCGTATTAGTGACTTGGCTGCTGCCAGTTTTATGTAATTGTCTAAATATTTCGGAACTTCGACCTATAAACCAACGTGTCTCCCAAACAGCCACACACCTATAGCTGCCACGGAGACGTAGCAGGCAATGCGTGCCGTAACATGGGTATCCCAAGGTGTGCTAGCCCGAGGCCGTGGTGTTACACGGTGGATCGTTTGACGGAATGGGGGTACTGTAACATTCCGATGTGTGAAGGTGAGGCATACACGTTGTTCATAACAAAGAATGAATGCATTTGAAGTGTTTTCAAATATAAAATGTTATATTAGAGCCACTGAAATTGCAAGCAAGGTCACGTAAGGGAAATGTATATAATTGTTTACCAGCACATACAATAATTATATATATATATATATATATATATATATATATATATATTTTGTATGTGTGTTAATCAATTATATACATATATATATATAATGGAAATTTAGAATACCGTCGACTAATCACGTAAATATCAAATGTGACCTCTCGGCGGACAGCACATGGAATCTTCTTTGAAATAATTATACTTTCGTTTTTTCATGAATATAAATTGATTATGTTATAATATTTGACACATTTGTTCATGAGTAACGAGTATTGAGTCATGATTAAACGTATTTGAAACACGTAATCACACATGCTACACATAGTGTATAGTGCAAATGTCATTATATTATTGGCATTCTGAGTATCTTTCAAGAAAATTCTTAAGTACTGATATCTATAACAATATATAAAGATAGTTTTACGCAATACGCTACAAGCATGAGGTTTATGTCATTTTAATAAGAGCAGATAACGCGTAATTACTTCATAGTAATCATTTACATATTTCCACTCATCATCCTTGTAATCAGGATCAACAAAACCGTCCTCGACCTCCTCATGCACTCCACGCTGTTTGTCTACATCTTCATCATCTCATCCTCCGAATCATTATCTTCAGCATTCTCCATCTGGATACCCTCTTCATCTTCAGCCCATGCCTTTTCTGTGTTGGTGTGCGGCTTGCAGGAACCGTCTTCTTGAGAACATTTGCTGTATGATATGCACGGAATATATTCTTTGTCGCATCCACATATATCAATGCTGCTTTTCTTGCCCAGCACTCTACACTAAATCACATCACACGCGTATGCTGGTTATAGCCGAGTCCGTCGGATCCGCCTGCGTCACGCCTACTTCCCCAATGCATTATACTGGGAAATATTGTGAGCGAGATGTTTACCGCTTGGCTTTGGGATATGGAAATGAGGTCATGTCGCTTTTACTTTTACCCTGCATTGGCATATCCCGCCTTTCTTTCTGCATCTTGCATTCCATCTCCTCCTGATACACCCAACGTACCAGTAGGACAAACACACATGTGTCTTCGCTGAGTACACGTATCATGGTTTTGCCAGAGTTGGTCGCTTCAATTAAATAGATGGTCGTGGTGAACTCGTTACCAGCATACTCCATCGTCACTTTCTCTCCTGCATTGAACGTAGACACACATGCGCCAGGTTCATCATCGTTTGCAATCATTTTCATCAAAAGGGCATGCATTTAGCTAATTTGTGTTAACAATAATAATGAAAAAAATAAAATCATAATAATAATAAAGGTTTATTGGTTATAACATTTCTACAATGACTTTCACATATAATTATATAGCGCTAGAAATTCCCTCAAAGATAATTATGAATGCCAATGTTATTAACGATACGTGTGCTATACACTATGTTCAACATGTGTGGCGACGTGTTTCAAATAATTACAATTATAGCTAATGTGTCAAATATTGTAATAGTTTCGGATGAAAGCGAAAGAAACTGGACAGAATGTCCTTTTCATCTTCACGACGACGCAGACTGTGAAAGCAAAGCGTTGACGATCGCTGTGGGTTGAATGAAGCGATTCGAGGCAAAGGTTTTGTGCTGACTCGAAATACAAAACTATGCAGTCGACACTGCGTCTGGCCTTGCAGTGAGTGACCCCTGCTCCGTGACTATATTCCTTCAGTCAACATGGGGTATGAAAAGCAGACTGGCGCTCCAGACGGCATGTGAACAAGGAACCCTATGGCTTAGCGAGTGTTCACTAAATTAATTAAATTAATTTTAAAAGTGTATATAAATGAATATTATACTTAACATTATACATATACAACATTATAAAATGCCACTAAAATGCTACTAATTAAAATACGTTGTCTCTAAAAAATATATAAGTAAAATAAAAATGTTATGTTGTCTCTAAAAACACGTAAGTAAAATAAAAATTATATGTAGCCTCTAAAAATACATAAGTATCATAAAAATACAGAATACTAATAACAATTTGTTATAATAGTTAATTAATTAAAATAAATATATGAATAAATCATGTAATCAGTATTAAAATAATTCCTTAAAATGTTACGTGTTCAACCTAGGTATGGCCCGCCCTTGCCAGATTCTTGTCAACTTTATTTTTAAACATATTTACACTGCTGGCATTTACACAATCATGATTTAATTGATTTTAATCATGTATTGTTCTCTGGGAGAAGGATAATTGTCTACAGTATGGCTTGACTAACACCGCTTATGCCCCTTTGTCTCATACTATATTCTTTTAGTTTGAAAAAACAGGTTGCAATCAATATTTTCATATCCATTCAATATCTTAGAAACTTCTATTAGGTCTCCTCTTAGTCTTCTAGTTTCCAGTGTTGTTATTCCACATTCTAACATGTGTCTTTCATAGCAAACATGTTTAAGTTCTGGAATAAGTTTAGTTGCACTCCGTTGAACTCTTTCTAGTTAATCGATGTCTTTCTTATAATATGGCCTCCATGCCTATATGCAATATTCATTCTACATTTCCTGTCCACATTGCTCCGAAACTGTCATGTCGGCACTGACTGTAACTCCCAGGTCCTTTTCTTTTACACTTGTGCGTAATATAATATTGCCCATAAAGTAGTATTTGCTCACATTACCATGTTCAATGTGGATGCATTTATATTTACCAAAAAGTAAATAACATTTGCCATTTTTCAGATCATTTGACTAACTTGGTTAGATCATCTTGGAAAGTTTCTTTATCTGCATCAGTTTTTACAGTTCTGAACACTTTTTGTCGTCTGCAAATTTAAGTACTTTACTTGATAAGTCATCATCAATATCATGTACAAGTATCAACAATAATATTGGTCCCAACACCGACCCCTGTGGAACTCTACTCGAAACTGGTTTCCAGTTTGATATCTCCCCTCTATTATTACCCTCTGTCACCTGTCTGTCAACCATATTTGTGTCCAACTGATCATACTTTCCCATATACCATAGGCTTTTAATTTAATGAACAATCTTTGATGTGGCACTTTATCGAATGCTTTCTGAAAATCTAAGTATACACCGGTGAACCATCATCTACTCACTTAGTAATATCTTCACACAAAAATATAAGATATTGGTTAGACAATACCTAGCTTTTATGAACCCATGTTGAGATTCAGTTATAAATTAGTTTTTTGTTTTTTAAAGAAAATCTACCAATTGGTCTGTAATAAATGTTTCTAACAATTTGCATGATACTGATGTTCAGCTCACTTGTCTATAATGTTCTGTCTTACTCCTCGATCGCTCTTAAAATAATAGTGTAACATTTGCTTCCTTCCATTCTATTCTGATGGAACAATTCCCTCTTTAAGTGACCTATTAAAACATTGGCAAGTGGTATACTGATTTCGTCTACAATTTCCTTAAGCAGTTTTGGTGGTATTCCGTCAAATCCAGGTGATTTGTTTTCTTTCATCATCTTAATGTGTTGGATATCAATTCATGAGTTACAAACAACTGCCCTAAATGATTTGATTCATCGCCTCTCACATTTCCTACCAGATAACGCCAGTGAACGTATATCTTCCTTAGTCAACACAGAGCTAGATACCAAAAGGCTCACATATATTAATATTAATAATAAAACTAATTCGTGTTGAGAGGAGAATACTAAACCCAACACATTTCCACGTCTAGGTGGTTTTAAAACATATTGTGTAAGGAAACAGTTCTGCATCAGAAATAAAAACTACTGGTCATCTCTTCCAACACACTCTAGTGATTTCCACTGAATATGACCATGATTAAAGTCACCCATTATAACACATTCCCTTTTACAAATCTCCTTTATAGCATTTTGCAATTTTTTTAGTTATTACAATTATAGATGCTAAAACTGGAAAGTCAACCGCATTAATACCGCAAGACGCCAGGTGTGAGTTATTCATTCGCCTACTTCCGGTGAAGTTAATAATACAACAAATGGGCTTGAATCTGATTGGTTGGTGAGTGGCGCGAAATTGGAATGAGGAAAAGGTATATTCTCTATGAGATGATTTAAAAATAGTCAATACTCTTGCTGCATTTAAGCGTAAATGCAAAAAAAATGATTTAAGAAATATCTGGTTGTGGACCATTTCTCTTAGCTATAGTATATGTCAACATGTTTGCTTATGTTATACTTTGTATATGAATTTGTTACCAGTATTAAAATAAATATTATGTGTCAGGGGGTAAATTGACAAAATGTCATTGACTTAAAATTTCCCTCATTTAAACATTGTATATTGTAGCTACATTTGCCTGTTTGTATTGTATTTAGTGTTGTTAACAATGTTCTGAGTTCTAAGTACAATGTTCTGAATAAACTTTGATATATTTATTATATAGCGAAGAACTGTAGCTGATGCGGCGACGTAACTGAGCATAAACATTATTTGTGTGCATCATTGTATGCGTGCGTGCTGATGCTACTTGTAGTTACGTCACATTTACCACGAAGCCTGAGTTTTGTTTCGTTATTGCGCCCTGACTGTAATTATACCTTTACCGTTGTTAACGATCGTTTCTGTGCAAGACGCTTTGCCCATCGATATATATATATATATATATATATATATATATATATATAAATATATATATTATATATATATGAGGTTTTTCTAACCGAGCACTGACATTCATGGTTGCAGTAATGTGTTTCCTTCATGTAGGGTACAGGGTATGTAAATCAAATCCATGCCAGCATGGGGGAACTTGCTCGAATACAGGTTTCGGAAGATATTACACATGCACTTGCCCCATCAATTGGGAAGGATCGAATTGTGATGGTAAGCATGCTATTCAAAAGATTCATAAGACGTTATTGTTCGTTCAACCACTATATTCAAAACGGAAATATATGTTGATTGACACATACAAATGCCAGTAATAAGAATGGTGATTCCGATGATAATAATTATAGTAATAGTCAACACTGAAATTGGTAAATTATGTATATATACAATAGCAAGTTAGATTAAATAATATATAAATACAGTACCACATATTCTTATTGTTCGTTTAATGTTATTGCAGAGCACGCTTCAATTCACACGACATGATCTTATATTTTATTGTCTTTGTTTTCTACACATTACGTTTTGACAATCTATGAGACATTAAATACTAGTTCCATGCTTGCCTCACTTCAACCGGGGTTATTATTATGCCATTTATTGATGAATCCTACGAGTTGACTGGGGAATGTATCATATGAAAAACACATTTAATAAGATTTAACAATATTGCCATCTAGAAAACTCAATCTAGGTGGAAGGTAGACAAGGAAGCCCACTGGAATGTTTAAGTTTATCCTACCCTTCTGAGGTATATATTCATTTTAGTCTGAAACACATTCACGCTACAACATAACAAATTGCATTACCAGTATGCGCATAATCTCTCCAATTCATTTACAGTCCTTTGTGAAAATGAGAACTTTCTTGTTTCTAGTTTACACTGATATTTTGCTAATGCAACTTTATGTTCTCTAGTCGTATTACATTCCTTATCTGAGCAAATAATATTCCTATCATTGTTTTCTTAATCATTCAATATGTTGAACGTTCTGTCAGATCTCCTGTCAATGTACTGGTCTCCTACGTAATAATAATAATAATAATAATAACTTATTTTGCGCCAATATCCTCGAAGATCAAACTCAGTGGCGCGACAAAACCATGGGATTAAACAAACTCGTAATCGTAAAACAATGCGTGAGTCGTCAATGGATGGATGAAGAAGCTAGGGGACTAAGGCGGATAGGTAACATTAAAGAGATACGTTTTTATATGTCGAATAAAACTATATTAACTTATGATTTATCACTGGCAGGAAACGAATTCCACACCGTTGATGCGGCTACCGAGAACGTTCGGGTCCCGGCTTTTATGTTCAACCGAGGAATGTAAAGGGGTTACTACTGGTTGAGCGTAGCTGTCTTGAATTTCTTGCTGGAGTTAGCATTGAATTTAGATATGCTGGTTGTGTAGATGAGTGCCCTTGATAGGCTATTGTACCTATCTTGGAAATGGTGCGATAGTGCACAGGGAGCCAATGCAATGGTTTTACAAGCGGCACTGAGCGAGAAAAACGATGAGAACGCGTAATTAACCTTCCTAGAAAATGTGGCCATGCTGAAGTTTTGCTATATCCTTGTTTGCGGTATTGTAAAGGAGGGAATTGCAGTAGTCAAGTATGCTGATTACCAGAGCTGTTGCGATGGTTTTAGCAACGGAAACTGATATAAACCGGCGAATACGGCGACGATCACGGATATGGTAAAAACAGCAACGGCATGTTTTCGATATATGTTGTTTGAAATTGAAGTTTTCATCAAACGTTACTCCGAGATTTAAAACTGAGGCGGCTGGTGTGATATTCTGACTCAGGTCATGTGTCGGGAAAAAGCCATCGAGTTTTGCACGCTGCGTTGAGGTACCAATGACGATAAATTCAGTCTTATCTGCATTTAGCTTTAATTTACTGTTTTTCATCCAAAGGGAGACATCTTGGAGACAATCCCTGAGCTGGTTTAGGGAGCGACAAATATCTGGTGTAGTCAAAGAAACATAGATGTGTGTGTCATCTGCATAAAGGTGATGGTCCAGGTTGTGACTCTGGATAACAGAGCTTAGTGGTGTTGTATACAGAGTGAAAAGTAAGGGCCCCAAAACAGAACCCTGGGGGACACCACAAGAGGTGGGCAGCATGTCTGAGAAGCAGTTACCTATTTTAATGGCTTGCCGTATATCAGTAAGGTATGAAGTAAATCAGCCCAGGGCTGTGCCAGATATCCCGTACCACGTTGATAAGCGTGTAAAGAGAATGTTGTGGTCAATGATGTCGAAAGCGGCGGATAGTTCAAGCAGGGTCAGTGTAGTAAACTTGCCATTTTAAATGTTAAGGTTTATGTAATTGCGTATTTTTTACAAGAGCAGTTTCTGTTGAGTGAAATTGTTTATGCGCAGACTCTGACACACTGGTTAAACCATTTATGTAGATTTGAGAACTGAGACGGTTTGCTACAACCTTTTTAAAAGTATTTTTGAAATGAAGTTAAGGTTGGAAATAGGCCTATATATGTTTAGTTCTTCTTTTGGCGGAGTTGTCTTCTTAAGAACTGGGTTTACATGCGCACATTTAAAATCATCAAGAAATAAGCCGGAGCAGAGTGATGTATTTATTATATCTGTTATTGGTTTAATTAAAACGTCAAGGCATGCTTTCAGTAGTATGGTCGGAAGTGGGTCAAGATCACAGGATTTAGTTGGGAACAACATGATTATTTTCTCTCTTCAGCGGTTGTGGCTGGTTAAAACGATGCGAATTGGGAATTTAGTTGTGGAGAGGCAGCATTTACAATGTCTGGGGTGTGATCTGTGAAGGCTGAATGTCTAAGGATGAACACGATTTTGACAAATCGTAATATGGCACCTGGCAAGCGGCAAGTGAAGGCAAGGAGACACTTGGTGTGTAACCACTGCCACAGCTTGGTGGATTTTGCCGTATCGGGGTGCGGAAAAACTTGGTCAGAGACAACGGAGGAAGGGTTTACGTTCCAATGTTTAGGGTGTTGGAAAGTGGACTGTCTGACAGCAGACGTAGCTAGGCTAACGGATATTGTGAAGGGGATGGAGAGAGGAGGGAAGGTGATTGCAAGGACAACAAATGGAGACAGAATAACAGGAAACTGTTGTGCTACAGGAGGAAAGACGAATGGAAGAAAGGAAGTGAGAGTAGATGTGACCAAACGGAAGTCAATAACAAGGACGATGACAGGAAGAAAAGATACCGGAAAGAAAGGAACAACAGAGAAAGCGGCAGGGGGAACAGTCAGCCACCAGGGAGATGCAAAACGGAGGAGCTACTCTGAAGCAGTGATCGAGGGGGCATTGAGAACAGAAAAGGGTATTTATGGGAGACTCCATTTTGCGAAAGACAGACAGGACATTAAGCAAAGAAGAAGACATTGTTGTTTGTCTTCCGGGGGCTAGGATAGAGCATGTGACTGAACAGGTAGAGAACGTATTGGGGCATGGCCAAGCGGGGTCTATATTAGAACATGTAGGGACGAACAATGCATACAGGGATGGAACAACCAGGATAGTAAAGAGATAGAGAGAGTTGGTAGAGACACTGAAGAAGACGAGAGTTGAACAGATCATACTCTCAGGAATCTTGCCAGTGATGAGGGGAAGGGGAACAACATTTAGAAACTGCAAGAGGATGGCATTTAACGCACTATTAGAGCAGATGTGTGAAGAAGAAGGAGTTGGATTTGTAGATTTGTGGTATATTTTGTTGGGAAAGAAGACATGTATATGATACATGGCCTCCATCTAAGCGGAAAGGGCGCAGCAGTGTTCTCCGAGAACCTTCTTCGATCGATGGACAATGGAACGGGTGGCAACTTTTTAAACTAGTTTCGCAGGGGATATACACAGAGAAGCCAAATATTATAGGCATAGATAAAGATAGCAAAAAGACATCAGCAAAGAACAGCCTGGAAAGCCCTACGGAATTTGGTTATAAATGTGTTTGTTTAAATGCAAGGAGCATAGCAAACAAAAGAAATTATTTAATATTATGGTAGAAGATATTGACCCTCACATAATAGGTATAACTGAATCTTGGGCCACACCCGATATTGCAGATGCCGAATTAGGAATGACAGGGTATGTAATGTTTAGGAAAAATAGATTAGGAAGAAGGGGAGGCGGAGTTATTTTATATATTAAAGAATCAATCCAAGCTTATTAAATAAAATTTGAAAAAGAAGCAGAATGTGAAGAAGCTGTCTGGTGTAACATAGTTACAGGATACTCAACTTTAACTGTTGGGTTAGTGTATCGGAGTCCAAACATAAGCATGGAAGAGAATGAAAAAATACGTAACGCTATCAAAGAAGTGAGTAAACGGGACTGTATTATTATGGGGGATTTTAACCATGGGCATATACAGTGGACATCTCTACAGAGTACCGGGAGAGAGGATCAAGAGTTTTTAAATTTAGTACAAGATAGTTTCCTTTCTCAACATGTGTTAGAAGCAACCAGGGGCGAGAACGTGTTAGACATGTATTAGCTCACGGAAGATATTAGTATATTACCAGGACTTGAGACTAAGTTCGAAGGGAGAGCTTTTCAATATTTAGGGCAAGTAATTGTAGTATGAAAATAAGAGATATGAAGGATAATAAATCACCTGGAGTGTATTGGATTCCTCACAAATTACTATTGGAAATTGTAGAACAAATCAGCATACCGCTTGCAACAGTGTTCAATTTGTCATTAGAGGAGGGAATAGTTCCGTTAGAATGGAAAGAAGCAAACAGTATACCATTATTTAAAAAAGGTTCGAGAAACAAGTCAGAGAACTATAGACCAGTGAATTTAACATCGGTGATTTGCAAACTATTAGAAAGACTAATTAAAGATCACCTGGTTGATTTTCTTGTTAAAAATAAATTGATAAACCCATCTCAACATGGGTTTTTAAAAGCGAGATATTTTATGCGTATGTTCGAAGTAAGCAGAAAGTTCAGGATAAGGTCGGTCCTCTAGAAGGTAGTGATATAAACATAATAACAGAGGGATTCTTAATGGCAGAAAACCTAAATGAGTACTTTAGTTCGGTGTTTACAAGGGAAAATATTAGTATATTACCAGTACTTGAGACTAAGTTCGAAGGGAGAGAGTTTGACTATTTAGGACAACTAATTGTAACCCCAACAGTGGTAGCTATGAAAATAAGAAATATGAACGATAATAAATCCCCTGGAGTGGATGGGATTCCTCCCAAATTACTATTGAAAATTGTAGAACAAATCAGCATACCGCTTGCAACAGTGTTCAATTTGTCATTAGAGGAGGGAATAGTTCCGTTAGAATGGAAAGAAGCAAAGATTATACCATTATTTAAAACAAGGTTCGAGAAACAAGTTAGAGAACTACAGACCAGTGAGTTTAACATCGGTGATGTGCAAACTATTAGAACGACTAATCAAAGATCACCTGGTATCCCAAAAGAAGGTATGCTAATTCCTGCTAGAATAGCCAGAACAACCAAAGTACCCTTACGTTTTGTTTTTACTCATACTCTGTGTAAAAATACAAAATAATGGACATTTTACACTTTCATACAACTAGTCTATGACAATGTGTATAATTCATGAGCACACTATTATACAGTTGGCTTGCATGATTAATTATACCATCAAATCGTGATTTGCTAATGCCTATGCCCATTTCTTTTGTTACGCCCGATACCAAGATTATTCGCTCACGTGCCATTATTCCAAATGAATTATTTATAATATGTAATGTCGTTCTGGAAGCCGAGTATATTCAATTTAGTTATGGTAATATTGTTTCATAACATTCATTATTATAATGTATGTAACGTTAAATTATGTGGTATTAAAAAGGCCTTACTTTAACTGGTTACGCCCGATACCAACCTGTAATAACAACCGAGACCAAAATAATGACCATAACTATTTTTAAATGTATAGAGGAATACATAGTAATATCTACATTTGCTTGAATTGTTGTCATTTTCAATAAAACTCGTTCAATAAAAGTGGGAGCGTTTAATTAAATTTGTTACGCTCGCTACCAAGTTGTAATGACAACTGAGGCTAAAATAATGAACATAATTATTTCCAAATGTATACACAGCGTAGATGAGTAAATAATAATGTTTTCTAGACTTGAATTGTTGACGTTTCAATAAAACACGTTCCATAAATATAGGAACAACAATCACATGCAAATATATACACAGCCTTACACAAGACTAACATTGTCGTTAAGAAAATACAGATGACTGATGTTTACCGGTAACATGATTAACCGTACACAACACATGTGTTACACACAACATATATACAATCAAACACAAGAACAACATTCACCTGCAAATATGTACACAGTCCAAACACAGAACTAACCCTTGTCCTTACGAAAACACATGACTGATGTTTAGTTACTCATAACATTGCGACCGCAATTAACACTTAATCAGTGTAACCCAAGCAATAGGTCCAAATATACTAGTACATGATTAACCATAAACCAAACCGTAACTAAAATAACTCCACCATTGTCCATGCATCCCCATCGGGAACACATTTAAAACCACACCACCAACGCAAAACAAATGCATACAGTCAAGAATTCAACCTAGAATCATATGGAATCACATTCAATTAACACAACCACATTTGCAGGGTTTATACGTTTACAAAAAATAAAACTAATCGTTGGCATGAAGAAAAACAACATCCATATCGAACAACAGTAAATCGTTTCAAGTATATATTGTTTTATTATTTAATTATGACGCTTAAACGAACATGAAATCTCCGTACCGGGCGTTACACGCGATAATGACATTTTGTAATTATCTAGCTGACAATTGATAAATTCTCAGATTTAAAGCTGCTCCCTCCACTCATTCGCGTAAAAATCGTTTGCTCCTAGTGATTTTTAGTAATTTCACAAACAGCGGAGGTATCACATACTCCCCAATTATTGCTTGGTTGGTTTATGCGTACATGTTACTTCTTTTTTCTGAAATTAATAAAATAAATAAGAACTATTTCGATTTTCGTTTCGAACGAATCCGGTCGAAACTCTGTACGAAACGTAACTATGGAAATTGAGATTTGAGCGGAATACGCTTTAGTCTTCACGCGAACGAGACTTGGGGGCGAGATTGACCTTCATCCTGTCGAGTTGTTTACGTTTAGGAACAGCGAGTTTAGGCACAAACATGATTTTTATATGCCACCAACACGGCAAATTAAGCAGACAAAGACAGCATCGACGCATGATTGGGAAAGAAATATGGAACCAAGCAGTGAATAGCATGACTTCGGAACAGTGACAGTCACAGTGCCCTGGCTTTGCAAGCTACGGACACCGTGCCCGTGGGCCGGCGAACTGGCACTGACTACACAGTCAACAATGCAGCGTTCGCACAGATGTTCTTCCAGATAGGTTAGTAATTACGAATTGTTCAGCTATAATCACGTATATATATATATATATATATATATATATATATATATATATATATATATATATTTTAGGCGTATGAGTATACGTCATTGATATTCCTGTTGTTTTTATTAAATTTATGTTATTGTTTACCTTCAACCTTAGCGCTTATTCAGCCAATGCCATGGTACGACAAAATACCAAGTCCAAGGTATGGCTATGCTACGAGTATGATTACGCCAGGCATAGACTATGGCCTATACTTAGATAACTACGACACGTCAGTGATTGATTATAATACTGTAACTATGTAATGTTTATGTCACATATGGTATGTAGCAGGTTTATAATATAAATGCATTATAAGTGATCCGTAACAGTTGCACTTAGGCCTTCGTTATACTTATTCATAATAACAATATTATAATATTATAGTTATAATAATAATTTAATATATTAAGCAATGATGATAATGTGATCGTTCATAACATTGCAATTTTTTCAAGTACATTAAAATTCAAATGTGTCACATTTTCAGAACTTGAGGTATCATCACCATAGGGCATGCGGAAAAGCTCATCACCTCAGGTAAATGAGTGTTCTAATATACATTAATGTACTCTCTCAACAAACCTTTTATAACAATTGTACAGATGTATGTCATTTGTGAATCCAAGTGGCCTTGGGGCCCTGTGGATGTGCCTCCCACATTGTAGGAATTTGGTATGCCTGCAAACTTTTTATAATAGGTCAATGCTAATGTGCTTCTATATTGTTTGAAATATGACCTAGTTGAAGTGATAATAATAAGTTGTGGCATTTTCCGATATCACCACTCCAGATGAGACAGTGGAAGCTGAAGCTATGCGGTATCAATAAAAATGTAGACTACACAATTTGGTTCAAAGGCCAGTAGAGGTTTTTGTGCCCTCAAGACGATTTCTGAATCTGACCCTCTATGTGATATTTTATTTGTCTGTATTAATGGGTGGGTGTACTTGTTAAATTGTATATAAGTAAAGACATCATAAAGTAAAAACTTTTTACCAACACTATTTCATGAAATTGACTCAAAATAATGGCAAGCACAATATAAGTATAACAACAGGTACAATCACTGCACTTGATATAATGTAATTATTTCATCAGATAACAAGCAAAGCAGCATTAAAAAAATTGAAAACGTTTTAGGTAAATGTAAAAAAGAGTTACTTTTATAAATATTCATATCAGCATCCAGCTGAGATGGAGTAATCGTACTCGTGTACTCATACTCGAGTACGAGTACTTTTTGAGTACGAGTACTCGAGTACGAAGCAAAGTAATCGTCCTCGAGTAGATTACCAAAGTAAGTGTACTCACGATTACTTCTCACGATTATATTTTTTTCATATGAGCAGTTGCAAGAAAATATATTAGACAGATAAAAATGGCAATATTAGAAGTAATCTAATAAATGTAATAATAATCGAGGTATTCAAAATATTCAGTCAGATTTCTCTAATTAATACCTTCTCTTCCCAGAGAAGCCACATCACATACAAGTTAAATTGTGACAGTCCCTGGGAAGCACTGCAGGAGAAGAGGAGATAAGCATCCCCTAACATCTTGCTTTGTAATTTTAGAAGCCAGGCCACAGCCCCACCTGCCTTGTTTGCTCTGTCAGTATGGTGTGAATGACTGGTCATATTTCCAACATCCAGAAGCCTGACTGGGTCTGGGCGGTTAGCTGCTAAATCGCTGTCTATTATGTTCAATTAAATGCAAACTGTAAACCTATCTAAATCCACCGACCGACCGACCGACCGACCGACCGACCGACCGACCGACCGACCGACCGACCGACCGACCGACCGACCGACCGACCGACCGACCGACCGACCGACCGACCGACCGACCGACCGACCGACCGACCGACCGACCGACCGACCGACCGACCGACCGACCGACCGACCGACCGACCGACCGACCGACCGACCGACCGACCGACCGACCGACCGACCGACCGACCGACCGACCGACCGACCGACCGACCGACCGACCGACCGACCGACCGACCGACAGACAGACAGACAGACAGACAGACAGACAGACAGACAGACAGACCGGGCGGTTAGCTGCTAAATCCCTATCTATTATGTTCAATTAAGTGCAAACTGTAAACCTGTCTAAATCCACAACTATTGTGGGTTGTCCCATCCAGACATAGGGTCAAATACTTTGAAATGTATTTAAATACAAATATTCTTGAGGGATTAAAATACAATTACAAAAACTTTTAAATATAAATGTATTTAAATATGAATACATTGAAAAGTGTTTCAAATACTTTTTTTACTTTTCATTTTGTATTACTATGTAGGTAAAAGAAAAGCAACACATATATTGAGACATCTAGTTTATAGGCATAATTTGTGTTTTGCTCATATAATGACATACATACCAGTGATAGGGAGTATTGTTATTGCTAACTGCTTCACAATGAAAAATGTTGATACTGACAATGTATTTGAAAAAATATTTGAAAAAGTCAAATACTTTAGGAAAGTATTTAAATACAAATACTTTTAATTCCTAAACATCAAATACAAATACTTAAAAAGTATTTAAATACTTTCAAATACAAATGTATTTGACCCTCATCTGATATACTACATATTTGAATTGGATACTCTTGAATATGCACCCCTGGTTTTGAAGTGTTGTTATTGTAATGTATTTGATCATGTGTATTTGAAATTCTTAAATGCCTCCTATTTGTATTTGATTCAGAAACCATAAATTAAATTATTAATCCAGCATTAAATGATTCATCAACTACCTGAGAAAGTCGTCTAATTATTAATAATAATAACACCTGGATAGTGGATAGCAGTAATTAGTTAGAACATTAGTGACACAACAACAGAACAAAAATGACACCTAGGGATTCCATGAAAGTCGCCTTTATATTAGAAGCAGGATATTCATTAAAGTAATCATGAAAGTAATCATGATTACATTCTAATGTAATCGTACTTGAGTACATTGTAAAGTAGTCGTACTCGTACTCGAGTACATTTGTTTTCTGAGTACTCGTACTCGTAATCATACTCATGCATGTTCAAAGTAATCGTACTCATACTCAAGTACATTTGTATTGTACTCACTCCATCTCTGGTATATGGTATATCAAATACTAATGAGGGTACTTCAAAAACATGAATTCTGGCTTTCAAATTATGCCTTTCACAGAGAATACATTAGCTTTAGCAAACATGTGCTTAGTGATACATGTCATACATGTAATGGGAAAATTGTTCAATATTATGAAAGAATTGTCGTACTAAAACATATTTCTGGAAATTTACTTTTGCAAAGAGTTCACCCATAAACACACACACACACACACACACACACACACACACACACACACACACACACACACACACACACACACACACACACACACACACACACACACACACACACACACACACACACAATTGTTACAGAAACATGTTGTAAATAGATATCATATACATACTATGTACATATAATAACATTATGTACAGCACTTTGACCATGTTGGATATTGTGCTTTAGAAATAATAAATATATTACATAAGGTAACTAGATTATGCTTTATTTATTTAAAAAAATCAGTAGATATATTTTTTTTTATTTAATGCTATGTATCTTTACACCTAAAAAGTAACTAAACTAGTCAGGGTCCTTGTCATGTGGCTGAGAGTTACATGTGCAATTGCGATATGTTTACTCAATTCTATGAAGAGTACTGGCTAGAGATAGTGGTGAATACGTTTCTTTTGTACAATTAGTATTTTCACATATTAATTTCAGTGTGGCGGAATGTTTCCCACATTAGTAGAAATGTTCAATGTAACAGATCTGAGTAATGTATATATATATATAACATTATATTACCATGGTATTGACTTTGGCTAAGTGTGTCGTCACATATAAAATATCATACATGTCAGAGCCATGTTAATTGTCACTTTGTTTCTTGCATAGGCAGATGCGGATGTACAGTAAAATGCCAGAAAGCTGGTATGCAGTATCTTCAAAGAGAGTGAACTCACACAATGTCACCGATATCCAAGCTGATGTAGTTCACTAAAGAATGTCGAACCTGTATAACAGTGTCGAGAGAGGTTGACCAAAGGCTTATGCCATGCTTGACAGACCATGGCATCCACCGTTCCATCACCAACTGCAAAGCTAGTCAGGCTTCACCATATTCGCATGTCAAGCACTCTGCATTCTGCACTGGTCTCTAGTCAGGGTATCTGACCGGCATGGAAGCCAGTGTACACATCACCAGTACTGTGGAGTCTGTCATGATGCAACACACAGTACAACTCGGATCACTTCACTTGGTCGACATTCAAATACTTGACATTTAATATGCAGCATATTGCACGGCTCATTGTTGTATAATCTTGTCCACAAATACAACTGTCCTGTATAGCATATTAACTTGTTGAACTAGTGGTAGTAAGCATTGTTCAGTTTCTTGTTGACCTGTAGAGAAAAGCATGTATTCAATTTCAGTAAACAAAAAACATGCATCATGGTAGTGGAGTTGGGAGTAAATAATGATGCCATGTAATAACTATTACATGGTGTACACATATTCATTTTTGACATTTTATGTCAAACATGAATATGTGAGGTTGTTTGGTCAAAGCAAATGTTGGAAATGACAAAATAAGGTTATAGTGATGCCAACAGCATATTCCCTCAGAAAATATTCAAGCATTCATAATATGTATGTCTACCTTCTTCAACACTGTATTATTGATTTTTTTAGTCATCTCTTCAGTATTTACCCTGCTATATGATGAGTGAGGTGGACCACCTCAGTGTTGTTCTAAGCCAATTTGCTCAAAATATGCCTCATAGGTATTTCTTACTATAAACATGTTTACACTTGTAGCTGTGCATTTGTTTCCTCTCTATTTCCCAGGGAATAAGTTAAAACATCCTTCAGAATGCACCATTTTGAAGGTAATTTTTAAAATTGATCTACGTAGCCATGCCCCCCGACTCACATACTGCATGTGCATTAATGTCTGTGTTGACACACTGGGTATAATATGCATTATACAAGACTAACAAGATTCTAGTTTTCCATGTTCAAGATAATATGTGAATGAAAACAATGTGTATTTAAATGGACATATTAAACAATTTTTTATAATTTATACGTTGTTGATTGTTAAAATGTTTAAATTACCTGGATTGATCA
>JAODUO010001879.1:72500-87500 GCA_025642075.2 Ridgeia piscesae | reverse complement strand
TAGTAAACAAAAGAAATGAACTAAACATTATGGTAGAAGATATTTACCCTGACATAATAGGAGCTGAATCTTGGGCCATCCCCGATATATCAGATGCCGAATTAGGAATGACAGGATATGTAGTGTTTAGGAAAGATAGATTAGGAAGAAGGGGAGGCGGAGGTATTTTATATATTAAAGAATCCATCCAGGCTGATGAAATGAAATTTGAAAAAGAAGCACAATGTGAAGAGGCTGTCTGGTGTAACATAGTTACAGGAAACTCAACATTAACTGTTGGGGTAGTTTATCGAAGTCCAAACATAAGCATAGAAGAGAATGAAAAATACATAACGCTATCAAAGAAGTGAGTACACGGGACTGTATTATTATGGGGGATTTTAACCATGGGCATATACAGTGGACATCTCTACAGAGTACCGGGAGAGAGGATCGAGAGTTTTTAAACTTAGTACAAGATAGTTTCCTTTCTCAACATGTGTTAGAAGCAACCAGGGGCGTGAAGGTGTTATACATAGTTTTGAGCTCACAGAAGGAATGTTTTGATAATGTCAATATATGTGATCACAACCAGTTATATTTTAATATCAAAGTAAAGGGAGTACGGAATAGAAACATAAGGTACAGGAATAACTTTCTCGACGGAAGATATCAGGACATGAGGGAATATTTAGCAAAGATAGACTGGAATAACACATTGAAGAATAAGACAGCAACAGAATGCTGGAATATCTTAAAGAGTGAAATTGACTGCGTCGTTGACAAATTTGTCCCCTTGAAAAAAACAGGGAAACGGTCAAAGACTTTTACTTATCAAAGGAAGTCATTAGAAAAATCACTTCGAATAAGTTCGAAGGGAGAGAGTCTGACTATTTAGGACAACTAATTGTAACCCCAATAATGGTAATTATGAAAATAAGAGATATGAAGGATAATAAATCACCTGGAGTGGATGGAATTCTTCCCAAATTACTATTGGATATTGTAGAACAAGAACACGAACAATATGTTTATTTTTGACCCCACCCAAAATAAGTACATGAATTCAATAATCATAAAGTGAAACATAAACAAAACGTCATACATCAGTAATTTAAAACAGTGAAATGGGGGTCAGTGACTCCTGTTAAGACTGAAAAGTCGCTATCACGGGAGCCACTAGTAGTAATTATACATTTAGTTACCCTCTCAGTATAGTAATTTGTACTTCAATAGTACTTTTTTCATCAATTCGATTTGTTTTCTCTTAATAGTTTATTATATCTCTGACGCATACGTACATGCTTCTCTGTAGTATAAGTAAGTAGAAATAATTAAGAAACAATAAAAAATACATATAACAATTCATTGCATCTATCAATATATGTTCGTATTACAATTCTAATGACTTTGTGTATTAAACTGACATATGTAACAATCAGATATTGTACATACATTTTGATATTTTTTGTAAGAGATACATTTTAAAGTAATACGCAAACCCACGTAAACTGTGAGTAACATTTTTTTCCAAAATTATTTCTGGAGTATCATTTATAATATGAGACAAATTGTATTTAAGGCATTTGTTGGCAAATTCATGTCTTGTCATATATGTGTGTATATTTGTAGTTTTGCGGGTATCATGACTGTGGATATTATAATTGGGGATAATATTCCAATTTAATAAGTAAACTGGCACATTATCATGCCTATATTTAAAGAAAAAATTCTTGCAGTTTTAATTGATCATCTATTTTCAATAGTTGAAGTCTTTTAAAAGGTGGTTCAGTGTGTGAAGTATACCTGTTTAATGTTATTATTCGAACTGCCTTTTTTGAATTCTCAATATTCGACTACCTTTGTATCCCCAAACCGTAATAAAATAATTAATATGTGATAGGATTAGATAATTGTATAGAAGTGTTTTATGTCTAGCGGCAGTACATGCTTTAGTTTGTTTAAAACGCCTGTAGTTTTGGAACATTTATTTGAGATTTTATTTACGTGTTTTTTTTTCATGTAAGATTGGCGTCCAGAGTAAATCCTGAAAAATGTAATTCATCTACTTGTTTGATATTTATGTTATCGATTTTAAGAGTAAGAGTTTGCGTCTCTTCCGCTACCTGAAAAAATCATATATTCAGATTTTTTTGTATAAGGACAATTTATTTATGTTTAGCTATTCTATAACTTTTCCGAGTTCATAATTTATTAAGGATTATACGCTCTTGTTTTTATGTTGTGTGCTATCAGTAAATTGGTTTAATGTACTGGAGAGTGTTGTATCATCTCCACACATAATGAAGTTAAATATATTACTGACTTGTGGGAAATCATTAATATAAATAGTAAACAATAAAGGTCCTAAAATTGATCCTTGTGGAACTCCGATTTTACTGGAAGGGTTTCTGATTGCATTTAATCAATTTCAACATACTGTCGTCGATTGCTTAAATAACTTTCAAATAAAAGTAGAGTCGAACCATCCAGTCCATAAAACCTAAATGTATGTAATAAAATGTTATGGTCAATGATATCAAAGGCCTTTGATAAGTCAAGAAATATATTAATTGGCACCTCATTTTTGTCCATGTGATTTATAATTATATCTACTAATTCAAGCGCAGCATACTCAGTGCAGTGTTTGGTCTAAAACCATATTGGTTATCAAAAAATAATTTAGTTTCATTAAAATATGACGATAACTGGGTAAAGATAATTTTCTCTAGTACCTTTGATATCGTTGGTAATATAGAGATTAGTCTGTAGTTTTTAAATAATGTGGGATCACCCTTTTTAAAAATTGGAGGTACTTTCGCAATTTTAATTTATCTGGAAGAATTCCTGTATTTAGCCCCTGATTTATTACCATAGTCAATGATGTTATGATTGCAGGTTCAATTATTTAAAATAAAATTGAAGAGATACCATCGAATCCACAACTATATTTTGTGGGTAAATTATGTATTATTATCTGTACTGCCTCTTCATCTACATTGTTTATTTTAAAAGTTGAGTGTATTTGTCTATTTAGATAATAACTAAACAATTTGGTTCCTTCATGCTTGATATCATTTACAATAGTCTGAGCTATATTTGTGAAATAATTATTAAATGTATCAGCATTGTATTCAAAATGAACTGGGAAACTTTGTTTAGTATGTTTTTTGACAGACATTCAACATCTGCAATTTTTTTTAGTATTATGCATAATCATAAAATACGGTTGGTGATTGGAAAATCATTTAGTTAATATCCCTGCGGTATTTTCTAATATTGATTTATGAAGTCTACAAAATAAATTATCTATCAGGGTTTCAGTTGTTCTTGTAAATGTAGTTGGTATGGTTATTTGAAGATACAGACTATGCGATATTACCGTGCTAAAGAAGCTACTAAACATGTCATTTTCATTTAGTTTAAGTAAGTTAATATTAAAGTCTCCGGCAATAATGATATCATTATTACAGTTATCCAATCTCGATATAGTTGGTGTAAATTCATCTAAAATATATTTAAATCTTCATTTCGCGTTCTCGGAGATCGGTATTTCCAATAGTAAACGTCTTAGATAGAGAATTACCCTGTACTTTGAACTATCAAACCTTCCCAGTGTTCATAGGTATTGAGGTTAAATGTTACTTTTGATTTATATTGGTCATCCACGTATATTATCAGCCCTCCTTTACTGGTACATGTTTTATCCTGTGATATACCGTCATAGCTTTGTAAATGAAATGGTGATATATCCTCACTTTCATCTATCCATGTCTCTTGAAGACATAGTATACTAAATTTAAAGTTTACAGTATTTAGATCTTCTATGAATGCATCAAGTTTAGAAAACTTGGCATTTACAGACTGAATATTTTTACTTAAAATACTAAACGAGTTTTTGTTTTCCTTAGCTACATTACTAAACTGGTCGAAATCATAATATGACGACGACGAATTATTTGTTGTTCGTTTATGTCAGTTTCATTTTCATTTATATGTAATATATTTTAAGCAGTTATTTAGAATACCTCCTGAATAGGAGAGGAAAGCTTCATCCGAAGTCATTATCGATGAATTGAAATGATTTCATTATACTGTAATTAAAAACGAGTCTTTGTATAAAGATATTGTGATAGATATACGAAATACTATTCATTGAGTTGTACATTTCCAAGCACACTACAGTTCTTACTAAAGTGTTAATATCTGTGAAAGCTTGTAATTGAGTAGAGATAACCATCGCATTGATTTCAATAACAAAACATAACAAAAAAAGAAAGGAAAAGCTAATTAGGCTCCGAGTTAATGACATTAATCAGCTTTACAAGTTAGCACAGCCAACATAACCATACCTAAACAATTGTTACGAATACCAGAACATATTGATTGCTCAGTTTACAAACCTGTTTCTGCAGATAATGCTAGCATACTTTTGTGGATCAAAATGTAAAATAAGAAATGATTGATATCACCAGAACAAATCAGCATACCGCTTGCCACAGTGTTCAATATGTCATTAGAAGAGGGAATAGTTCCGTAAGAATAGAAAGAAGCAAACATTATACCATTATTTAAAAAAGGTTCGAGAAACAAGTCAGAGAACTATAGACCAGTGAGTTTAACATCGGTGATTTGCAAACTATTAGAAAGACTATTTAAATATCACTTGGTTGATTTTCTTGTTAAAAATAAATTGGTAAGCCCATCTCAACATGGGTTTTTATAAGCGAGGTCATGCTTAACAAATATCTTATGTTTTTTGGAAGATGTCACAAAGTGGGTAGATGATGGATCACCAGTATATATAATCTACTAAGATTAAAAAAGCCTTCGACAAAGTGCCACACCAAAGATTACTACTTAAACAAAAGGCCCATGGCATTGGAAATGGTATGATTAACTGGTTAGAAAAATTGCTTATTGATAGAAGACAAAGAGTAGTAGTTGATGGGGAGTTTTCAAACTGGAAATCAGTTTTGAGTGGAGTACCGCTGGGATCAGTATTGGGACCTATTGTATTCCAAGCATAATTATATGAATGATTTGGATGATGACATAACAAGCAAGGTGTTGAAGTTTGCGGCAGACACAAAAAAGTGTTTAGGAAAATTAAAAGTGATGCAGATAGACAGCATTTACAAGATGATCTTAATAAGTTGATAGAATGGCATGAGAAGTGGCAAATGGTGTTTAATTTTGGAAAGTGTAAGTGCCTCCAAGCAGGACATGGGAATGAAGATGCACAATATACAATGGGTAGTACTGTACTAAATACTACCTTCAGGGAAAAGGACTTAGGGTTAACCATTAGTGCTGACATGACGGTATCAGAGCAGTGTGGAATTGCAACAGCGAATTGAAACCAAATTCTTGGATTAATTAGGCGAAATATAATGTACAAAGAAACAGAACTAATAATACCGCTGTATAAAACAATAGTTAGGCCTCATTTAGAATATTGTATACAAGCATGGAGGCCTTATCGCAAGAAGGATATTGATATGCTAGAAAGATTACAAAGAAGAGGAACAAAATGATACCAAAACTCAGGAATATTAGTCATGAAATACGTCTAAAAGAATGTGGTTTAACAACACTCGAAACCAGAAGACTGAGAGTAGATCAGATTGAAGTGTTTAAAATATTGAATGGGTATGAATATATTGACATAAATATTTGTTTCACGGTCAAGGAAGAGAGATGGACTAGAGGACATAGAGTTCCAATAGCAAAGAAACAGTGTAGACAAGATATTAGAAATGTTTCATTACCACAAAGAAAAGTAAACGAATGGAACAGATTATCAACTGATTGTGTAGATGCTAGTAGTGTTAATATATTTAAAAATAAAATCGACATATACCTAAGACGGGCGGGGTATACTTAGAAAGATAGGTTGGACTCTCGATTAGCCTGCCATCTAGAGTTGAATCTCTAGGGGGCAATCTTGTTAAGTCTTGTTAAATTTCGGGGTCTCGAACGTGTAGCACAGATGTGCATATTCGAAAAAGGCGAGTAGCATAAGATATGATATTTCTAATTCGTAAATTGTATGTATTGTTTTCTTTGTGGACATGAAAGCGCACAGTAAGACGAATTGAATGATACGGTGAATTTGTTCTTTGACATTTTCAAAACATCATATTTACTTCCTACTTATAACATATGATTATCGAATGAATTTGTGATATTTAAGAGAATCGTATTAGTGACTTGGCTGCTACGTGTCTCACCAACGTGTCTCACAAACAGCCACAGAAGCATTACTGCCACGAATACGGAGAAGGCAATGAGTGCCGTAACATCGTTATCAGAAAATGTGCTGAGCGGAAGCCGTGGTGTTACACGATGGATCCTTCGACGAGATGGGAGTACTGTAACATTCCGATGTGTGAAGGTGAGATATACACGTTGTTCTTAACAAATTAGAAAGGAAATTTTCAAATGAAATTGAAAATATGTGTAATTTAACTACATCTGCACTTCTGTGTAGTATTCATATTTAAATGCCACACACAATACTTTCATAGCTTCTAACCTTCCACTATACGTGCAATATATCTTTGTGTAAAGGGAGTGCAAGTATGGAATATAACTCTTCCACATTCCAGGCAGGACATGCGCTGTGGACATGTTTACAATGGTCAACGGAGGACGATGAAGTGGCTCTTTGTACTACATTGTCAAAGCGATTTAATTTTGAAAGTTGGGATGGAATGATTATTGTTGTGACTTTAACTGCAACAATCATCGGATGAAAGCGAAAGAAACTGGACAGAATATGTCCTTTTCATCTTCATGACGACGCAGACTGTGAAAGCAAAGCGTTGTCGATCGCTGTGGGTTGAATGAAGCGATTCGAAGCAAAGGTTTTGTGCTGACTCGAAATACAAAACTGTGCAGTTGACACTGCGTCTGGCATTGCAGTGTGTGACCCCTGCTCCGTGACTATATTTCTTCAGTCAACATGGGGTATGAAAAGCAGACTGGTGCTCCAGACGGCATGTGAACAAGGAAGCCTATGGCTTATCGAGTGTTCACTAAATTAATTAAATTAATTATAAAAGTGTATATAAATTAATATTATACTTAACATTATACATATACAACATTATAAAATGCCACTAAAATGCTACTAATTAAAATACGTTGTCTCTAAAAATATATAAGTAAAATAAAAATGTTATGTTGTCTCTAAAAAACAAAAGTAAAAATAAAAATTATATGTTGCCTCTAAAAATACATAAGTATCATAATAAATACAGAAAATGTCCCATACTAATAACAGTTTGTTATAAT
This sequence comes from Ridgeia piscesae, assembly GCA_025642075.2. Classification (NCBI taxonomy): domain Eukaryota; kingdom Metazoa; phylum Annelida; class Polychaeta; order Sabellida; family Siboglinidae; genus Ridgeia; species Ridgeia piscesae. The sequence goes on along the minus strand of JAODUO010001879.1, from coordinate 80,222 downwards.
AATTAATTAAGTAAAATAAATATACGAATAAATAATTTAATCAGTATTAAAATAATTCCTTAAAATGTTAAGTGTTCAACCTAGGTATAGCCCGCCCTTGCCAACTATATTTACATTGCTGGCATTTACATAATCATGACTTAATTGATTCCAATCATTTATTGTTTTCTGGGAGAAGCAGAATTGTCTAGAGTATGGCTTGACTTACGCTGCCTTATGCCCGTTGTCTCATATTATATTATCTCAATATTTTAGTTTGAAAAAAAACCTTTGCTATCAATATCTTCATATCCTTTCAATCTCTTAGAAACTTATATTAGGTCTCCTCTTAATCTTCTAGTTTCTAATATTGTTAATCCACATTCTAACAGGTGTCTTTCATAGCAAAAATGTTTAAGTTCTGGAATAATAAGTTTAGTTGCACTGCGTTGAATTCTGTCTAGTTTATCGATGTCTTTCTTATGATATGGCCTCTATGCCTGAATGATATATTCATTCCAAACGTGGCCTAACTATTGCCTGGTACAATGGTATGATTAATGTATTTTCGATATATGTAATGTCTTGTAAAGTTTCTTTATCTGCATCAGTTTTTACAGTTCTGAAAACTTTTTGTCGTCTGCAAATGTAAGTACTTTACTTGATAAGTCATCATCCAAATCATGTATAAGTATCAAAAATAATATTGGTCCCAACACCGACCCCTGTGGAACTCCACTCCAAACTGGTTTCCAGTTTGATATATCCCCCTCTACTATTACTCTCTGTCTTCTGTCTGTCAACCATGCTTGTATCCAACTGATCATATTTTCCCCTATACCATATGCTTTTAATTTAATTAACAATCTTTACTCTGGCACTTTATCGAATGCTTTCTGAAAATCTAAGTTCACTACATCCACCGGTGAACCATCATCTACCCACTTAGTAATATCGTCTAAAAATATAGGCTATTGGTTAGACAAGATTAAGATTTTATGAACCCATGTTGAGATTCAGTTATTAATTTGCTTTTGTTTTTTAAAGAAAATCTTGATTCCAATAATTTATTGTTCTCTGGGAGAAGGATAATTTTCTACAGTATGGCTTGACTAACGCCGCCTTAAGCACCCTTGTCTCATACTATATTCTTTTGTTTAAAAAAACACGTTGCTATCAATATCTTCATATCCATTCAATATATTAGAAACTTCTATTAGGTCTCCTCTTAATCTTCTAGTTTCTAGTGTAGTTAATCCACATTCTAACAGGTGTCTTTCGTAGCAAAAAATGTTTAAGTTCTGGAATAAGTTTAGTTGCACTCCGTTGAACTCTTTCTAGTTTATCTATGTCTTTCTTATGATATGGCCTCCATGCCTGAATGCAATATTCCAAATGAGGCCTAACTATTGCCTTGTACAATGGTATGATTAATGTCTTTTTCATATATGTAATATTCCTTCCAATTAGCCCTAATATGTGGTTGGCCTTTGCAGCAGCAAGTCCACATTGCTCTGAAACTGTCATGTCGGCACTAACTGTAATTCTCAGGTCCTTTTCGTTTACAATTGTGCCTAATATAGTATTGCCCATAAATTATTATTTGCTCACATTACCATGTCCAATGTGGATGCATTTACATTAACCAAAAATTAAATAACATATAAAATAATAAAATATGCAGTCGCACGAAAGCGCAAGCGAGGAGACGAAGTGAGAAAAGTACATTATTGTCTACGAACAAATAAGTGTTCGGAAAATCGTGAAATCATCCATAGACTATTTCCTCTGAATTTTATATCACGAAGATATATACCTTTTTTGCAGGTAATCTCTCCTGAGCATTGCATGCATGTTCAATTCAAAATGGCTTGTACCCAAAGAAGGTCACATGACACGACTTTCCTGTTCTGTTGTTATTACCTTAGGGCAAAGTTTAACTGTTGATTTGGTATGCCAACATTATATATTTGTTGCGGATGTATATTACTTAATACTGAACAGAATATTGAAAATCACAGTTACCTTAAGCTGTTGGCTGTCAAAGCGGCGATTGTAGAAGAGGTAAAGACGGTCCCACAAAACCTTTCTACTGTTGCACTCCATTTAATTGTAGAGCTAGCTATTAAAATTGAGCGATATGCAGACACCGGTTGGAAATCTGATTTCAATTATTAACAGTGACGTGTCATGCCCTGTGCAGTGTCTTTGCGTTCCGCAGTGGGGAATCAAATAAGACAAGGTTGAAGACGCCCCCAATACCTTTAATCTGCCCAACGCCACCATTGATACGTTTGAGTCATGTTTATATTTGAAGTTATAACCATTATTGTTCTGTTCCAAGATACTGCCAACAATAATCTACACATCAACAATATAAGTTATAGAAATTACACATTCAGTAAATTAATTAGAAAATATGTCCTCCTACACAATTTTGTCTGGTGGAATTGGGCCCTTTTATAATTCATCAATTCTTATGTGCTGTGCGTCATGAACACGTTGCACATCTTTTTGGAGTTTCAATCATTACAAAGTAAACTGGAATGCTCTCCCAATCTTCATTTAAACAAACACCAATCGATACATAAGTTGATATATATGCGCCATGCTAAACCAGTCAAGATTTAACTTACCAGAAGAGCACGGTTACAAAAAACGTTTTAACAATATACATGCTGGCTCTAAAACCTTATGTATGATCTCAACATTGTACACGGCGATTGTGCGTTAAACGTTATTTTACTCAGCTGAAATGTTATAGTCTCTACCGTCGCCACATCAATGAACCTTTCCAAATGCACCTACGGCAGACACGCCAAAACAACCGGATCTCATGGGACATTTCATGCATTGACCATTACAATTACTACCCAATAGTGTTGGATTGGAATGACAGTCGCTTTATTAAGGCAGCATTATATGTAGTGCAGTCGATATGTGAATGAATGTTGCGTTTTATGATACAAGTGTGAAATTTGGCACAAACGTAGAACACATCAATACAAACATATTTGGATATAGGGCCATCTCAAATCTTGCCTGGAAAGGCATTGGCGACCATTTTCTAAGATGGCCGCCGTAAACCTATTTTCTCATATCTTAGTAACTACGTCAAGTAAAACAGTTATTTTTGTATGGAAAGCTACATGTTCGGGATCAGCCATTTCAAATGTATTACTTTTTGACCTTCTCCGACATTAACATTCGCCATTTTTAAAGATGGCAGCCGCTAAGACTAACAACCGTATATATCATGACCTGTGCAACCTAGAGAGCAAATGTTATGGTCAAAATATAGGTAACTAGACAGCCGATTCCACTGTATTAAAATATGTTGTATTTGACCTTTGTCGACCTTCGTATCCGCCATTTTATAAAAATGACGTCCGCTAAAACGAATTTTGTACACACATTTACAATGCTTCAGCCAGAACCGCTACATTTGTGTCAAAATTTAAGTTTTTTCAAAGTAACGATTTCAAATATGTTACACATGACTTTCTCCAATATTAATATCCGCCATTTTAAAAGATGGCGCCTTTCAAAGCCAAACTTCTTCACATCTTGAGAACTAAACCACCTAGAGAGATAACATTGATTTCATAATTACGATTTTTCGTGCTGCTGCTTTAAATGTGCTACTTTTGATCCTATATATCCTATATATATATATATTTCAAGATGGCGACTAAAAATGGCAGTTATTTTTTATAATGGCTATTTACTAGCTAGCCTATATTCACGAGAGGAGTATCAGAAGTCGTTCCCTCTCTTGATGTTTAGAAAAGTTGACGTTAACTCCGAAACGCCTCACAGTTTTAACTCATTGTTTATTTTATTTTGCGTTGTTTGATTCCATGTTTTGTGATATGTCAACAGAAACACTCAACAGCAGAAACTTATTATGTTGTCTGTGACAGTTCAGCGTTCCTATAACACATGTGTGTATGTCACACGATAAGTGTATACACATTGTCCATGACCTAAATGTCCTATGCAAAATGTAACAGTTACTAATTACTAGACGTCCTAATGTTTACTGTGTCGCACATTAGCTACGAGCACACAGTCCACCACAGTAGCAAAGCGCAGTGCATTGAAGTCCTGCCTTGAGGCACCTACATAATCCCATGCACCCCTTCTTGCAACCACAGCGTAGTAGTTCTCGACAAACTTGTGTCGCTTCAGGAAGAGTTGTCCAGCATATTTTCCAACCGCCATTTTCATTGCTGTTCCACCCCCATTCACTTGGGGGTGGAAGCTCCGGAATCGCGATCATCTCTGTGCCCAACAGTGGCTGGGTTGGTAAGCAGCCCGCTTTGTGTGCTGAAGAAGTGCTGCTTGTGTCGGAGGAAGACCGTCAATAGCCCTACCTTTCTGTGTGAACAGCTGCTTCCTCGCTCCATTGAAAAATTCCTGGCTGCTAGTACGGTCGTACAACAGGAATACAAATCATTCCAGTGGACCCAGCCAATTTTCTACGGTTAAGCCAAGGCACAGAAAGCTGGTGTGACTTCGTCATAGGCATTCCACATATCCCATGCAGTCCATTTGCCCTTACCTCCAAAACATGACACCGTTTCACAACCAGTGAAGGCATGAAACATTGGCAAAGCAACACAACGATCAGGACCCAGTGCGTCGGCCATCTCGTGGGCCGGTAAATATCGAAAGTTCTTTCCAGCACCAAAGGCAATCCACAGTTCGGTGATGTTGAGGCGCTGAACTGATGCCACTGCAAGAACAACTACGTCCATGTCAACTGTTCGAATGGATACCTTGTTATACCCTTGTTTCACAGCATCTTCCACGTGGAGTAGGATTCGTGTGTCCGCTTCTTCATGGGTGCATGGAGCAAGGCCTGACACGCTCGGCACTGAGTACACAGCACACCAGTGTGACATGTGCTGATGACTTGTTTGTCGGTGGCAATGGTTGCTGCACTAGTCGCCAAGAACGAAAACAATTCGACCTTGTTGTCGTTCATGCGGAGAAACTCTTGCCAGTTCCCATGAATTGTGTTGGATGGTTCTACGCGTCGGCGGATACATTTTCCTCTCCGTGTTCGTGTTTCGGCCTTCAAGCTATCTGCGATATATTCATCCCACACAACATCTAGTCTGTTCACGTGTTGCAGTTGCGATGTAATGTACGGCAGGAACACTTGGGTCGCGTAATCGGAAAATGTCTTTGCAAAACCCGGTCGAAGCATGTTAACGACTGCAGCCCCATCAAGTAGGACGACTTGTACGACAGGAGTGGGGAAATGTCTTGTGTAGGAACGAGATCTTCTTAGCAGCCGACCAGATCAGACTTTGTTCCTGTCCGCAGTTTCCCCAATTGTGATAAAGCAGGTGGACACGCTTGATTTTTACGTTGAAACAACTGATCGAGATCACCACTTAGTATTTGCGACGCTGGAGAACAGAGAGCAGTCATTCTTGAGTGATGACCGCTGTAGTTGTGCTCTTGATTTCTCTCGAACTGGAGGCCTGCTGATGAGTGGTAGGTTATTTTTCTTGATTGAATCTGTAACGGGCTTTGTTTGGTTGACAAGGCGCTCGTTGACGTAGGTGTCATACTGCTCTTGACCGAGAGATTTGATCTGACGCAACGTGTCAATCACAGCTGGATCTGCAAGGTCACTGCTATCAAGTACAAGGAAATCCTTGCTGTTCTCAGGGAATGGATTTCCCATCTCTTCTATTACATCAGTTAATGACGTGATATCTCGTCCGAATGTCATCTGTGCATGTTTCGTCTGCTCGTGATGCCGGAATCTGTTTTCCTTCTCTTCTTGGTTGACACCTCAAATTCTCCAATCAGACGTGCCATTTCATGGCCAGACACCATCCAACGCTGCAGTGCTGCAGGGTTCTCAGTCAGACCCACATCACCCTTCACATAGGCATTATTTTGTTTATGAGCCTGGTTAATTGCAATACCAGAGAACATGTGTGTTGTTTTCGTGATAACAACATTTCTTTGCTAAATTCTGCAAAGACGCCAGGATGTTTGTCGTTCAGAGAAACCATGTCACGCAGATGGACAGGTATCCATCTGGCGTAATTGGTATGACCCAAAGCGAAGAACCAAGGAACAATTTTGGTCAGTGCGTCTATGTAGAGCAGGAACTCTCCCTCTCGTATCGCTCTGACGTAGATCATCACCTCCAATTCCAACTGCAAGATAATGGAACAAAACAGGAAGAGAGGACAGGCTTCAATCCTCTGCTCACACCAGTCTTCCAGTGACATCTTATTGCACCCCTCTTCCACACCATTGCAGTACTCGGTGTACGCCTTCTGCTGAAGTAGATACAGACTACAAGCTGTGATCTGATGAGCTCGTCGGGTGCGTGTCACTTGAGATGCCTTCAGAAACGAATCAGCTGTCCCATGTGTGGCAAGACTGGCCTGTATGTGTGCACCAGTCCAACCGCTGCTCTCCAAAAGGTCGCGGAGTGCTTTCAGAGCAGCCATCTCGATGTGCAGCCCATCAAACATCACCACAAACTGATCTTCTCCGTGACTTGCTGGCCAGCTCCATTGGATTTGTTTTGCATGTCTACAATGGCTGATCCACAGTGATGATCGGCACCTGACCAGGATGGAGAATATCCACTGCGTTCTTGACTACATTCATGGAATGACGAATTATGGCCACGGACTTGGCCTGGTCATAGAACAGGGGCAATAGAGAAATGAGTGCCACGGTGTCGTCTTGTGATGCGTTTGATGGTTGATGGTGCTAGCATGGTAAACATGGTGCTAGCATGGTAAACACATGAATTAATAATGTACCTGTATTCTTTCATCATGGTTTGAAGTATGAATTGACAATCTGACTTGTTTGGCCCCTCTAACTTTGGCTTGGGTGGAATGGCTTTATGCATTGCAACAGGAGGCTCATTGGTGGCAGATATGCTACTGTTTTCTTGGTCGCAATGCAATCTTTGGCGTGGGTAGTTGCAACAGTCCGTTGAACTCCGCTCAACTTGTCGGCTGGATTTGGAATAGAGATATTCCTGTTCATGCGAGGTAGTTGAACTTGGATTGTGGTCGATGTTGTCTATTGCTGCTGTCGTAAAGAGACCGCCTTTGAGTTGTGCTGGACACACGGCTAGTTCAATTTCATAATGACGACATACGTCAGACCCAGATAATAGAGAGTGTCAACAAGCTCACGTTTGCGAGTCTTGGTATGGACCATCACACCTAGATAGATCGGCAGTGGTGTTTCCCGTTCTTGGTTGTGCTTAGTACTACAAGCAGTGACATATTTTCTGCGACGTACGGAACAGTTGAACATCAGTAACTGTGCCAGGGAGAGTGTCGGTTGAGGCACAGATGCAGAGCTTAATTGTGTTTTGATGTTTGTTCCGTTCAACACCATATATACTAATTCCAACAATGAAATTGGCACAGACTCTTCCTGGCATTTGGCATCAAATGAACCGCTGAATTGCTTTTTCATTTTGAACATATCTCTCCTGACAATGTTAGCGGCCTTGGCTAGATGAACAGCGTCGTTGTCAACATCCCTTTCACACGCCTTTCGTATTGCTGATCCAACATCTTTATTGCAAACGAGAACCACTTCACGGCCTTGCTTGTGAGTTTCCATATCTGGAAAGTAAGCAAGTATTATCTACTTCAGTCTTGTGGAGTGGACACGTCCCGCTGCACCACTTCCCAATTGTTCAAGTCGTTTACTGTACATGTTTCCCAAGTCAGTCAG